>OMMV01231838.1:0-14583 GCA_900302635.1 Chatrabus melanurus | reverse complement strand
ACGATCACGTATTTGCTTCCCGCATCGCATATTTGAAATTTAATTTAAGGCCCATAAACGGGAAAAATTCTTTGAAGCGTATTCGCTCTCTGTAACCGCATCTACCTGAAAAACGGTGACGCGCTCGCAGAGCCAGGCGTGGACGCACACAGAAAGTTACACAAGCATGTGCTGTCACTCACCCTTTAAACAAAGAATAAAGACCAAGCTAAACTTTTTCTTTTTTGGGGGGATATATGCGCTCTACAGATGCGCGCTGCTCAGGTGATCTGTGTGTGATCTGTGTTCAGATGATCTGCTATGCAGCGCGCGCATCTCTGCAGAGCGCATATATCCCCCCAAAAAAGAAAAAGTTTAGCTTGGTCTTTATTCTTTTTTTAATTTTTTTAAAGAGTGAGTGACAGCACATGCTTGAGTGACTTTCTGTGAGCGTCCCCGCCTGGATGTGTGAGCGCATCACGTTTTTCATGCAGATGCCTGAAAAAATGACGCTGTGTCACGCACGCATCCCATGCACAAGGTCTTTGAGTGGGGTATTTGATTGACAGATTGATTGACCAATCACAACAAGGCTCTCCCTAAGGGCCGTCTATTTTGGTCCGTTTACAAATATGCATATGTGAAATGGGACCGCACCAACGTCTGTTTGCTACATTGTAACAATTTATTGCCTGGTGCAGACCAAAGCAATCGAACTATTGGTCTGAAAACGCCTTTAAACTTAGCTGGGTAGGGTAAATACTTTTAACATTAATTTGTTTTTTTTCCCTTTTTAGCTTTTTAAATACAATTTTCATTTCAAAACTGTATTTTGTGTTTACTCTGGTTCCCTGTATTTTATATTCAATTTAATCTGAAATTTGAAAGAACTTAAAACTAGATATATATACAAAAATAGAAGAAACCAGGAGCTAAATTACTTTTTCACAGCACTGTACAAATATAAATTGATTTGCAAAAAGCAGTGGTGTGACATTGGTATCAGAAAATAAAAAAGGTTTGATGAGTCCATAGTCATTATGCCAATTTGTTGACATTTATGAACCCAATTTTTTTTCTTCCATATTTAACTCACTGTTTTACCTGCTGGTAGAGTCTGTCCTGTGCTTGGTGGACTGGTAATGCAACCCATCTTTGTGCAGACTGTAACTGTGAAGTTGTACATGTGGTAAGGTTTCAGGCCTTTCACTAAATAAACAGGCTGCGATGTTGGAGCCGCCCTATGTAAGACCTGAAAAACAAAGAGCACCAGGAGGAAGTTAAGATGTTTTAGAAATTTTACTTAAATGTTGCAGAATTTTACTGTGTGTGATGTAAGATTTCAGTAATTTAACTTCATGCACATGTTGTGATGAGAGTCTGTTCACAAGACAACATTTACTCCACGGCTGAACATTTCAACACATAATAATTACAATAAATAATAAATTAATACATTTTAACATGGGTAAATAATCAACATTTTGGTTTTAGACTAGGGGCGGCAGGCATGGTGTCTTAGTGGTTAGCACTGTTGCCTCACAGCTAGAAGGTCCCAGATTTGCTTCCAACCTGGTTCTTTCTGTGTGGAGTTTGCGTGTTCTCCCTGTGTTTGCGTGGGTTCCCTCCGGGTGCTCCGGCTTCCTCCCACTTCCAAAGACATGTGGGTTAGGTGAATTGGTGACTCTAAATTGACCATAGGTGAGAATGACGGTGTGAATGTGTTTGTCCATATGTGTTGGCCCTGCGATGGACTGGTGGCCTGTCCAGGGTGTACCCCACCTCTCGCCCAGTGACTGCTGGGATAGGCTCCAGCACCCCTTGTGACCCTTATTTGGAGTAAGTGGGAATAGAAAATTAATAAATTAATGCTTTTAGACTGCCTATGCCCACTACTGTATTATTAAGTAGTCCCTGTCCACAGTTGAAAGTCTGACTAATCAGCAGTGTTTAATTTAATCACAATTATGTGATTTCTGGTTCCAAATCTTAAGAATGACAACCTGATTTGGATAGTTTGCTGATTAAGAAGAGTTTTTACTGTGCTACTCATGACGTCTGCCTGCATCTATTCATTGTTTGGTTACTTAGCTTGATTATGTAAAGACAAGTTAACCAGTTTTCACAAAATGTGGTAAAAGAACTGGGACTAGAAAATTAATCATTTCTTTTTGGAACTGGAGTGCATACAAGATAAACGGACAGAAAAAAGACATTTTCTTGTTGAGAGATTAAAAATCGACTTCCATAAAGCCCGATGAACATGTTAAGTTTGACTAGCAATAAAAATTGTTTGGTCTATATTTAGATAAAGGAGCCCCAGGAAATTTGTTTATTTTTAAATGGCAGTATGGGTTTGGTAAAATGTATGAACACCAATTCAATTCAATTCAATATATTTATATAGCGCCAAATCACAACATAGTCGCCCCAAGGTGCTTCACAAGGGTAAGGTCTAACCTTACCCACTCCCTGAGCAAGCACAATGGCAACAGTGGTAAGGAAAAACTCCCTGGATGACACCAATGAGCACCTTCTAGTTTTTACAAAAATAATGCAAAGAAAGCCTCGGGTTTTTCTTTAAATTAGAAGTTTGGAATCTGAACAGTTGCTCCGATTAATTGTTTATGTTCATGGGAATTTAAATATTGCGCTGAGGAGCTCAGCCAAGAATGTGATCAGCTCCATATATGAATGTTCTGCACTAATGATTTACAACGATTGTCAGTGGAAAATATATAAAGAGTTTTCCCAGTGTGTGTGTGTGTGTGTGTGTGTGTGTGTGTGTGGAAAAACCTGATTAATAACAGGAGGAGCATAGGGATTGTTGGTCTGTTCAGTGAGCAAGTTGACCCTATATTCTGTGATCTTTCCTCTGGCGATGACCCCATGACCCTCAGTGGAGTTCCAGGTGACCTTCAGACTGGTCGATGATACCGCAGACACTTGTGGGGGAGCCATCAACTCTGGGACTGCATATGTGAAGGGAAAAAAACCCACACAACATTTAAGACCTGTCTCTCAACCAGTCAACCAGTACACCAAGCCCTGACAGCTGACCTGATGCTGGTTTTCTATGCTTGGTACCTGTAGTCTGATTTGTCAAGTCAGCTACAACATACATACTGCAATACCACGCGCAGTACTGTACGAACCTGAGGTAACACATATTCAGGCATGGACAGACACCAACAGTGTGCGGGATCTGGCGACAGCTTTATGGGAAGCATACGACTAGTTTATGGTTATCACCATTTTTTTTTTTACATTTCCTAAACTCTGTCGTAACCCTGCACCTGTTGCGACTTCATTGCAATGAAGATGATTACCTACAAGATAACCCGTGGTTATTTGCCTTATGATTTTTCCTAAATAATCTCAGGATTATTGTCGAGTGGAGTTTAAAAGTTTGAAACGACTTCAACCCTAGAAGAGTAAAGACTCTTCTGTTCTATGTGACCACAGGCTGGAGGCTGATGCAGTACAGTTAACACCAGCTGGAGCGTCTTCCTCCCTCTTCCTTTCTTCATCAAAAATATGAATGCACAAACAGGATCAATCTGCCCTTTTTTTGATTTATGTTTCTATGCCATAAAGGCCAATTGATCGATCCCTAGCTACTCCTGTCTGTGTGTCGAAATGTCCATGATCAAGACAATTAACCCAAATCACTGCTGGACAACACCTTGCTTGGCAGGTCTTGGCATCAGTCTATGAATGTGATTGTAAGATGTTAAGCATCATACATCAAATTAATTACAAATACAACTGTAATTTATACACAAACACAAGCGTTAAAAATCAATACTTGATGGATATTATGCAGACTTATATAATTCTTGGCATATGATAGCTGCTATTACGTGTCATATTAGACAGTATTCTTTAATTCTTCTGTTGACAGAATCGAAGTGTGAAATAGGCTGTGAAATGCGACTCATGGAACACATAACCATTGCCAACACATCACACGCACATGCACAAACACTGACACACACTATGTGTTTAAAGTGGCGTTATCATATGCTTGTTATCCAGACACATAGCTCAGAGTCATGTTGGAGGCAATCGTTTAGTCCTAATGAGCCATATCTCTTTGAAATTCAAATACCTTAATGAGTTTCCCCTCCCCTCACTTTTTTTTTTATTTCTTGCCTCCTTTCCTACTTCCTTCTCTCTCTCTTCCCATTTTCCTGCTGCCAAATGGCTGTGTTAACACAATGCCATTTTTACATGCAAATGGTCCTTGGATTGATGGTTATTTGACTAATTTGGGGTGGTTACTCATATCTACATATGTGGCTGGCGTGGTGGCCAAATGGTCAGTGCACTTGCTTCCAAAACAGATGGTTCCTGGTTCAAGATACCTGCACCCATTTTCCATGTAATGTGGAATGCGTCAGGAAGGGCATCCGGCATAAAACCTGTGCCAAATCAACAAGCAGATCCATATCGGATCTGCTGTGGCAACCCCGAGCAAAAAAGGGAGAAGGCAAAAAAATTTACTTACTCATATTTACATATGTATAGCAATTAGCTCAGTAGGTAGGGAGCTGAATCCTGCTCACACTACGTATTTGTGTCCTTGGAGAAGACAATCTGCATCATCTTAGTCTACCCAACTATAAATGGGTACCGGCCTTGGCTGGGGAAGTAACCCGAGTTGGACTGGCGTCCCGTTCAGGGGGAGTCATAGACTCTCATCTGCTTCACACTACAGACTCTAGAAACAAGCACCAGCACCAACAGTTCTCAGGGCCTATGGACTTACTCATATCAGTATTTTTCCCCCATATTATATCACTTTGTTCGTTTGTGTACGTTAAACTATGATATGTTCATGATTTGGTGGGAAAGACCAGGATCTGGAACTATTGCTTGTTGTTTTAATATTTTCAAATTGAAAACATAGATTGTGTTCACATGCTATGTTGTTGCTGTTGCTGACAAAGTCAAATCCACAACAAGCAAATCTAAGAACAGAAAAAGTTGGTGACAGTCATTTTCTAATCTACATGCTCTATCCCAGCTTCCTAAATTGAAGCAAATATGACTGAGGAGAGCTGACATTAAAGCCAGCACACTGAGGACACAATATTTTCCACTTTTACGTAGTTATAATATTCAGCTAATGAAACAATGATTTTCAAAAATTTCTTTTTAAAATGATTTCATAAAAAGTCAAAATATCAAAATCAAAACTTTTGTGTAATCATAAACCACTGTGTTTACACAGAGAATTGTTGGACTGAATACATATTATAAACATTTAAAGGTTCTCTTTAGTCAACATGTGGGTGTGGCTGCGTGTATGTACAAACCTCCCTCCATGGTGCGTGCTTTCGTCCACTCTGAGGTCACACTTCCAGCCATATTGATGCTCACTACTCTTATGTGATAGGTGGAAAACGCCTGCAGACCTGTTATAGTGGCGTTACTTGCAGGAGGTGAGACAGCGATCCCGCTGCTCAGCTGTGCTCCCGGAGAAACACTTGAATCAAACCAACCAGAACTCACAAACACTCTCCTCTCAGGAGCAAGACTTGAAAGGTTCTGTGAATCCACTGGTCCTTTCAGAAAAAGCTCATACTGTGTGATGACTCCTGTACAGAACGTAACAGAAAAAGGCACAAGAGTGTTTGCCTGTCAGTGATTATTACTGAGGAATGCAACAAAGTATTCATCACTACATACAGTAAAGAAAATTAAATCTTTATTTATTCAGCTTTCTTTTTCAGGCACACCCTGATTGATCACATTCATGCCTTGAAATTGTCCAGTACAATCCCATTTGCATGCAGATCGCTTTGGGGATTCAGGGCCTTGCTCAAGGGTACCGCAGTGGTTGCAATGAAGTTGGGAACAAATACTGTTCTTTAAATTCCACCCCCAGATTTTCCTGCTGATCTTCCCCAAGTCAAGTCAAATCTGAGAACATGCGCTGGTGTCACATGTTGCTGCATCCACAACACTATGGAATCGCCTTGGATCATGGATGGCAACCACTCAGACAGACAACCGGTCAATCCCCACATCTCGAAAGTAACCATCCATCTGCAGCAGCCAGGTGAAGCGTGGACGTCCCCTTGGTCTTCTCCAGCCACTGGGGTCCTCAACACTAAGGCAACTATGTGCTGGATCACGCACAGAGAAACGTGCCACCTGGCCAAAATGTCATATAGCTGACGCTCCCTCACAACGCAAGTGACACTTCTCATCAGAGTCTCCCTAAGTAACAGCTCGTTTGACACAAAGTCATACCTGTGGTACACAAGGTTCCTCCAAAGAGACCTGGTACCAAAGACATCCAGTCGTCACCTTAGGGCACTGGTTAGCATCCAAGTCTCACAACCATACAGTAACAAAGGAAGCATCAGGACCCTAAAGACTTGGTCCTTTGTTCTCCAGCAAATATATCAGCATCGCCAAACACCTCTGTCCAGCGACCTCATGAGTCCAAAAGCTCTTCCCAGTTGTCTCTCAATCTCAAACATCGAGGACCCAGAGACATGAATGTCACTGCTGAGATAAATGAATGTCTCTCCAAGTTCAACACTTTAGCCATATACAGATACACTTCTGATGACCAAATCCAGGAAGTTATTGAAAGCCTGGACCGTAGTCTTGATGCAGCACAATCACAAACCCAGACACTCCAATTCCTCACTCAGTTTCTCAAGTGCTGCAATCAGGATATGCATTGATTCTGCAAAGACCACAGCATCTTTCACGAAGTCAAGGTCAGTAAACCGTTCCTCACCAACAAAGGAGCCTAAGCCACTGGTTTCCACAACCCTACACAACACCCAGTCCATGCAAGCACTGAACAGTGTAGGAGCCAGAACACATCTCTGATGAACGCCACTTTTCACTGGGAAAACGCAAGCGTTTCTCTCCCCGCTCTGTACAGCACTCGCAGTATCTGTGTATAGGCTGGCTATGATGTCTAGCAACTTCTTGGGGATCCCACGGATTCTCAGGATGTCCCAGAGAGCAGCCTGATCAACTGAATTGAATGCTTTGCAAAAATCAACGCCTGCATTCAACGAGTACTCACAGGGCTAGAATGTGGTCGATGTTTGACTTTTTGGGTGTGAAGCCAGGTTTTCCCCCAAATATATGAATTATACATCATATAGAGAACATGGAAAGCAACCATAGTGGCTCACACTTAGTTCTTTTATAATTCAGTGTGTTGTGCACTAATGGCCCCCGACTTCATCGCTGAAATAGTTTTTTGGCAAAATGCAAACATGTAGATTGACCATTAAAAGTTTCAGTACAAACAATAAATAAATAAATACATTCTACAAGTGCATTCACTGGAACACATACCTCCACCAATGTTGAACAGTTTACAAAATATCTGTCTAGCTCTTATAAGAACAAAAAGAAAACAACAAGGCACACTCGTATGCCGAGCATCCCCCGCTGGTAATTTGCACCATGGCATTCAACTGGCTTAGTGTTGGTTTGATCACTTTCATAGATAAATTAGGAGATATTCACTGAAGCAGGTCTTTTGTGTTCTGATAATGTATTTGAAAACAAAAAAAAAACGACCAGCTGTATTGCCGACTTAACCACGCTACCACATTGGGATTTGGGTAAAAAGAATATTGGCAGTTCTGCTTTCAAAATTTAAAGCTGGAAACTTTATAATTTATGGAGACCAAATATTGATGATTTTTGTGGCTGTTTGGTTAGGGTAGGAATATGAAAAAAAAATCCAGCTAATACTGACAAACAAACAAACAAAAACTATGGCCGTTGGGAGGTAATAAATTACAATAATCAAATACTCTGCTCAGTAAAATGCCACATTATTTATTTTTAATAGAAGTGAAAAATATATATTGGATCCATTGATTAACTTGGATACCCTCCAACATTTAATGCAATGTATTCTGAACAATTCCCCACTTCTTCACCAAATTTTGTGAAAATCAGTTGATAATTTTTTTGACGATCTTGCTGACAAACAAACAAACATACACACAGACACATCAATACGTAATCTTTTGGCATCGGCAGTTATGGTTGAATTGAAACCAGTCAAAGAAAACGTGAAGGAGACAAACCTGGACTTGCTCGGCACGTTACACCAGGTCAGATAACTGCTAAGAAATTCTTAATTTCTATAAAACTGAAAGGTTTCCAATTTTTTATGGAAACAGTGCTAAAGAAACCCTCAGACATAGCTGAGTAAGTAGAACGGTCTGTTCACCAACTGAAGGATTAGGGTATCCAATGCTAGTTACGCCCATGTTTTGAAATGACCTTGAGTAAACCTGGAACACCAAATTCTTGCTGGTGCCAATTCTTTATTTGGAACCTACTTCACATTTGATAAAAGCATCTGCCAAATGCAGAAATGTAAGACTGTGACCAATTCTTTTGACTCCTGGCAGGAAGTAGATACACTGGAACTGATGCATATAATTGAAAATGGATCATTTACAAATATATTTTATTTCTTTGTCTTCTGACCTCATTCACACCACCAAAGAAACAATACAAGCCTTTAAAATTAAATGACCATGTTACCATGTTACTAACCAGTGACCTAAAGCGACAACTGGATGTCTTTGGTACTAAGTCCCTGCCGAAGATCCTTTGGTACCACTAGAATGACTTTGTGTCAAATGAACGGTTACTTAGGGAGACTCAGATAATGAGTATCACTTGGATGGTGAGGGAGCATCAGCTACAATATTATGGACAAGTGGCACATTTCTCTGGGCATGATCCAGCACGCACCTGCGTGCCTCAGTGTTGAGGACCCCAGCAGCTGGAGAAGGCCAAGGGTGCACCCACATTTCACCTGGCTGTGGCAGATAGAAGGTTACTTTTGAGAAGTGGGGATGGATCAGTTGTCTGCCTGGGTGGTTGTCATCCAGGACCCAAGATGATTTTGTGGTGTCATGGATGCACAGTACCAGCACACGCTCCCAGACTTGACTGGACTTGACTTGACACCACATTAAAATAATTATTTATCCCAACTAATTAGCAATATGCATGAAGAACACAGAATGAATTTCTGCTTGTTAATGTTGCAGTCATGTAGAAATATTAAGAAAGTTATACATATATACAAAAGCCCTACAGATTAGAGAAGTGGGCTTCTGAACAGAGGCTCATAGGTTCAATTCCTTGATCAAACAGGAAAATAAGTAAGTACCTTGCTCAAGGGTATTAATCTCCAAGTTTCTCCCAGTGTGCAGTTGAGCATATTGCATGGCAGCACTTGTGTGTGTGTGTGTGTGTGTGTGTGTGAGTGAGTGAGTGAGTGAGTGAGTGAGTGAGAGAGAGAGAGGCATCGCTGCAAAGTCCTTCGAGTGTGTGCATCCGATTGAAAAGCGCCAGATTTTTCTTACACAGGTTAAAAATAAAAGCTTATTTCTTGAAGAGCTGCAGCAGAGAGCAGCTCACCTGGGGTCAGGAAAAATGGCAGTGGTTGCAAAATCTGGAAAGAGACTAAGCTCAAAGGGTTGCTGCGTTCAGGTCACAACTGAGATTATAGCCGAGCACAGCTGAGAGTGCAAGCAAAAAAATGAGGCAAAAAGATTCTTTAGATAATGGAATTATTACGGTAAAATCTAAAAGTGACTGAGAGACGCCAAAGCAACCAGACTTAGAAAAGCACATTAACAAAAAGAGCAAATTCAGAGAGACATAAACAGAATGAGAAACCCTGGTTTCAGGGCTTTGTTTGACAGTGAGCCTTGGAGCCATTTCAAAGCTCTCTGGATTTACTAAAGGCAGTATCAGTCGTGGAAGTCTCTCTCTCGCTTGCTCTGTGTGTGTCTCTCTCTCTCAATGTGTGTGTGTGTATTTAGTCTGTTTATTTGTTTCTCGTACTTGTGAGTGACACAAGCCTAAAAGCCACACTGCAGGCCAAGTGTTTCATGTCAGTTCATAAATGTCTGTGTAATTCGGTGTTACTCGCTCTGACACGGACATTTATGATGTTGTAAATGCGCATACAAAATAAAGTGTATGCATTCCTACATATGCAATTATGTTTGTTTGCACTACCATTACATGTCACAGTAAGTTCGTTATGTGAAGTGTGAGTGTTTTGGGGATTTACCATTTGGCTGGCTCGGGGGATCCCATGAAGCATGCAGTGTATGAGGTCCTGCAGCAGTCACCTTGGGTGGGAGCTGGGTTTGTGGGGGGGCAGAGGCCGTCAGAACAGAGAGAGGTGGGGTGGACGTGCACCCTCCAGAGGAACATGCCTGTAAGAAAAGTTAGGATTTTATCATTTTTATTTTTTGACCTTTAACTTCATTGTTGAAACAGGTCCTAAAACAGAACGGGTGAAACTAGATTTTTGGTTTCCATAATGACAGAGTTCCCACTGGTAGATTATTCATTAAATTATGGAATGTCACAGGTAACTTCATGCGCAGAGCATAGCTCAGTAAGCTCAGGTAGGGCGGGTCATCCACCTATCTGTGTGTGAAAGTGTCATTCCAATAGGATGCTGCGATGAAAAAACTATTGCACATGCTCCTCAACCTGAAATGCAAATGTGGTGATCAATGACAGACTAAAAAGAAATATCAAGAAATGACTGAGCAGCAGAAGAGTAGTGTTGGTCAAATGAGGCCTCATGAAGCATTTGCTCTTTTTTTTCCTCAACGCACTAGAGAGCGGCCTCTTTTCAAAAAAGGGATCAAAGGACATTGCACTTCAGTTTGCTTTGAACCGTTTTTTTAAAAAAAAGATACCGCCATCTAGTGGTCTCAGAAAAAAACAGCAAATGTTTCATGAGGCCTCATTTGGCCATCACTGCAGAAGCTTACCATTGCTCATTATTATGATAACAAAAAATTAAGTATATCAAATTTCAGTCAGAGCTGATGTAGGACAACAAACATTAGCTCTAGAAACCACAGTGTTAAAAATATACAGATTGTTAAAAAAAAACCAACTTTACGGCTATTATTATAGGATATTACATGGAACGTTGAAAGTTACTTAAAACAATTTCCTACAATAGCATATGTTTGTAAGTTTTGCCTATGTTGTTGAAACAGATATAATGGCTGTATAGTTGGCTCATCTACCTCCAAAATGAAAGTGTACTTGGTGAAGGGCTTTAAACCTCCTGCCACAGCCCTTGTAGACAAGCCTCTGTAGTGGGTGATGGGTTCCAATCCAGTAGATGTCTCTGTAGATGATAAAACAAACCTGTGGGAGACAATGACAGAATACTTGAGAGTTTTTCATTTTTCAGTGGCTCCCTAAAAGTGCACTTGGTCATGATGGGAATGTTGGACAAAAGGACTGCATTTCTATAAGACTGTTCCATCTGATGCAGACACACACACACACACACACACTGACAGTGCCGCCGCTCCCACCACGCGGCTCACGCATTGTGCATAGGGCACGAAGTGCTGGAGGGGGCACCAAAATACCCTAATGAATGATCATTATCATCATAACAATTCGATTAATCACATCACAATCGCGATTGTGCAATTATACAATATGGAAATTATACAATGTGCAAAGGGTCTCTGCGGATTTAAATAAAGAAATAAATCGTCTTTGTGCACCACACTGTGCCCTGCTGTCTGTGCGCTCCGCCATTAAACTGCAATATACAATTTTCCCCTCCATCGGATGCTGTACTTTATGCACGTTTAATAAAGAAGATAAAGTGCGGGTGGCCGTGGAGTTTAGTACATGTTTTTCTATTTAGCTGCGTAAATCAATTGCTGATCACATGTACGTCACTCTAAAGTCATGAGGCGTGTTTTGGATCACTGAGTAGCTGGGTCATCATATAACCAGTAGGAGGCAGTACATGCCCAAATCAAAATATATAGTATAAAATTTGAATGATTTATGGCCACAAATTGACAGTTTTCCCACTTTAAAATAGTTATATTATGATGCACATCACAGCAGGAATCAGCAGTAACATCAAAATATACAAAATAAGACATTCAAAAAACGGTCGCTAAGATCTTAGTCAAAGAGCTGAAAAATTCACAGTTTCATGTCCATAAATTGTCTGAGTGCCATCTTTCCAAATGTTGATGTGACTGGCCTCACCAGGATTCAGTACTAACATCATATCAAATGTGAAAGAAATCAGAGCAATTTATGAGATCTAGTTCTGGACAGATGGACACACATGGGCACTTAGCGCCCACATGGGCCTCTCCATCAGTAAGGAATAACAATTGTTGGACATTTCACATATATATCCTGCTGTTTTACACAAATACACTGACCTTGTTTCTCTTATTCCCTTCAGTCTGATACATTTCTCACACCACCTACTGGCACTCCAACTGCAGCTGTACTTTTTCACTTCTGTCAGTCTTTTGTTTCTCACACCACAAAGTTTTAAGATATCTATCATTGTCCCCTAAGGCTCCTCAGGGAAACTTGTTTAAGACACAAATTAGCAGTTTTTCCTTCCCCTCATGCCCTTCTCCTTCTTACATCTCCATGTTCTCTTCAGCCTGCATGGCTTTTGATTCTTTTTCCCCTTCCAGCAAAACGTACGCTTTTCCAAACTTCTTTTACTTCCACAGCCACTTCTCTTGTTTGCTCTCTCCATGCACATATCTCACTGTATCACTGTCCCTTCTTTAATTATGCTATTTTGTGCTCAACGTGAAGGAATCTTTCTCTTCAGTTCACTTGTACATCTCACTTTATGTGATTTTAAAAAAAACTATGGCATGTTTTGTAGAAATCTGTTTTGAAGAAGGTTCCAATAAATCACCTATTGCATTTGCCTTTATCTAGCATTCCATATGTCTTTAAAGCTACAGTGTGCAGGATTTAGTGTCATCTAGTGGTCAGGTTGCAGATTGCATTATGCCATCGCCAGTCGCGATATTGTTCCCCTTGACGTTTTCGGTTCTTTGGCAGTGGGGATTGATGCTCTTGTGATCAGCAAGAAGTATAATCCTCCATTTTACAAAAATGAAAGTTCTCAAACTTGTTAGCCTGCACTAGCAACCAGTAGACAGCGTATAGGGGAGCAACCACTGATTCTACTTTGTTTTTTTCAGTCTTCCAGTCATGCTGCAAAATGCAAAAGACAGAGTAAGTACTGCAATTTATCAAGGTCAAATGAAATTTAAGGGGCTAATAATTGCATCTGTATATTGCACGTTTGAAAGCAAGGGGCTAACTGTTGCGGGATTGCAAACACGCATAAATTGGAGTCAAAGTTATTTCCCATGAGCTGTTTGGGGTATGCATTTCTTTATTTTCATTCAATAATCTTCTTAAACGCAGAAAACACAACAATTAAACATGAATTCATAGTGGCCTATTTATAATGAAAGGAAACCACACATTCTCAGTAGAGATGCATGGATCAGAACGTCATCCGAACATGCTGCTAAAAATAAATCATCCACCTGACCCCCACCTCATCATTACAATTATTTTAATTCTCAGTGGGTTATTGAAGCCCCAGTCACAGTGAGATAAGACTGTGCTGATGAGAAGCCTCTCGCTGTAGTGAGACATACTTGGTGCAGACAGCTTCGGAGCTGTCCGAACGTCTGTTGCCCACTGTGGCACACTTCTTTCACTCACCTGCGACCCACCCGCAATTAATCAGAATGTTATTTTTTATTACTTGGCCCGCTCCACCTGCGGATTATCCGCAGCGTCCACGGCTATATCTGCGATCCGCAATCTCTAATACACAAGTAATGGACATTGAGTCTATTTACAGCAGAGTAACTAAAATGAATAAAATCAAAATAATCTTCATTCGTAGGAGGTGCTTTTCACGACAGCAGTACTGAATCCAGGCTTATGCCACACATCGCACACCTCCCATGAAGACAAGATGTGGTTTGTGCAGACAAACCATTTTCAAGGCACATTCATTTTTGATTTGGTAAATGTTCAATAAATAACATTTTCAATTAAAATGTCTGTGTTTGTCTTATTTTACGCATACCTGCAAGTGGTTGATTGAATTTATTTTGGGCTTATGGTCATTAACATATGCAAAATCCTCATTTACATACTGCTGTCTATATCGTGTTACCACCCACTGTCATTTCCACACTTACTCTTGGTAAACCACTTGCATAATGTTCACAAAATTTTAGAATGACCACGCAATTTAGTACTAATTATATGAGATCTTAAGCCTCGGTCACAACCGGCCGTACGGGCTCCTACGGCCTGTTTGCGTCCAAATTTTGTGCAGAATCTCATGTGCCACGCATGTCCTTCTTGTGGTATTTCGAGGTCGCAGACAGCCCATAAGCACGTATGGAGGATGTTGGACATGTTCAACCAATTCTATGAATTCTCAGCGAACAGCGAGGCCGCAAGTGTAAGTTGCTCCCCCCGCAAGGAGTTCACAAGGAGCCGTCAGTACGTCATCACGAGCGTGTGTGGCAAGTGTCGGACAGCGTGTTTGACGAAGGAAGAGGAGCGTTTGACGTGTCGGACAGCGTGTTTGACGGAGGAAGAGGTGCGTCTGACGTGTCGGACAGCGTGTTTGACGGAGGAAGAGGAGCATTTGACGTGTCGGACGGCGTGTTTGGCGGAGGAAGAGGAGCGTTGACGTGTCGGACAGCGTGTTTGGCGGAGGAA
>OMMV01231834.1:0-12396 GCA_900302635.1 Chatrabus melanurus | reverse complement strand
GGAGAACACAAAACACAACAGAGGTCAGACTTAGAATTCTTGAGGGAAACACTGAACTAGGAGGCCAACACTACCACGAGCAAGGTGGAAAGTTCTGGCGACTTCCTCTTGCCCAGCCGGGTCTTAAGTAGGAAGTCGCTGATGATGTTCAGGTGTGCCGCAGGTGGGAATGATGAGTAGCTCCACTGGCAGAAACAGGAAACAAACAGGGAAACAGGACGGGAGAAAGAAAAGCTGGCGTGGAGCCGACCGCAATCCAGGACCACAACACATTGTGTACCTGGAAGTTCTGTGATAGGAGAGTGGAGTGTGGTAGTGATGATACTGATGCAGAAATAGCTGCTTCAAAATGCAAGTACCTATTACTTTTATATTCCGCCCGTAGGGCGGGTAGTTTTCTTGTATGGTTAACTCGATTATATGCCCTTTTAATTTGGTGTTTTTGAGTTATCATGTTAAAATACATACATGCCTCGGCTTTTCCAAAGCCTACGAGTAGTCTAGAAAATTATATCGGGAAAAACTCAGACAAATCCTCCAACATCTTGTGAAACTGCAATGCTCGGTTGTGTTTTTGTTGTCTGTGTTGTTTTGGGAATTCAGATTGAAGCATTGTGTTGGCATTTGAAATGTCTCTCTGTTGCCAAAATTTCAAATTGGACCAGGAGCTTTCCAGCAGTGCAGGCTGCTCTGGATCCATTCAGCCAACTAAGCAGACGACCCACAGTAGCGTGTTATCCAGTGGGCCCACTGATCTGTGGTGTTCTGGTGAGTTGAGCTGGAATAGAGGGTATACAGTATTTTGGCATTCATAGACAAGCAACACAAGTCAATTTGTGGCCAAGTCTCAGGTGGTATCGTGACATCACTAGTAAGATGTTCCAAGAATTTAAAAGAAAAATAAGTCATAAGAGTAAGTTGTTTTTTTTAAAAGTGCTTTCTTATCCTGTTAATTATCTAATGGGTTATGAGGTACCTTAACAACGGAGACAGAGGGAGGGGCAGTTTTGGGACTACTGTGTTGTGTGAAAGCTTTTCTGAAGCCACTATTTTGAAATGCAAGCAAACGGGAAGCATTGCACCAGTGCAGTGATCTTTACACATCAGCACACATTATCAGGTTTCACATAAAATGCTGACCCCAAAAGTAAAGACATAGCTATTAAAATGTCTTTACTGATATGAAAGATAATAATAATAATAGTAATAATATTACTGTTATTTCTGTAGCCCCTTCAAGAATCCATAGCAAAGTCCTTCACATCATCAGCAAATAGCAAAAGTTGGAAGACTGAATTGGCTCTGGACATGATTAATAGGAAAATCCAAAATACAGGCTGAGGTCAGGTGATGAACAAACTGGGTGACAGAGATAATCCAAATTCATACAATCACATTAAAACAGGACTCAAACACTGGAAAGTTAGCTGGGTATGCACTAGACAACAGGTGAAGACGGCTGACTCTATAGTGAGGCGTGATCGGACGATTGCTGGCAGGTGTGTGGTCAGATGTAAGTGGCAATGGCAGGATCAAGGACCAGGATTGAAACATGGGAGAAAGCATTAGTTAGTATTAGAAGAATTTCAAAATAAAAGCATGCCTAAAATAATGAGTAAATATATTAGTAATAAACTAGAAAGCACTCAGAGAGCGCAAACCTCCGCCAAGGCAGTTCAGTCCCCCATAATGTGGAGATGTTCTTTTCCAGCAGACGGACTTCTGAGAACCCAATGATAATGCCAGCATAAACCATTTTGGTAGAGATTAATATCCAACTGAGCAGTATTCTGGATCACTGAATGTGGATTATTGGCCCTATCTCGCAATGTTGAAGAATCCTTTCGGATAATCCCAGATTTACATGATAATCCGGATCAGCACCAAAATCTAATCGATTGGTCCCACTTATCCTGAAAATTTCATCAACATTGGTCCATAACTTTTTGAGTTATGTTGTGGACAAACAGACAGACAGACAAACAGACAAACGCCGGCAAAAACATAACCTCCTTGGCGGAGGTAATAATTAAATTCAGCAACTGAACATAACAGGTTTTTTTTCCTCATTGATAAAACTGTTTGCTGTATAATTAATTTGGGAAATTACTGCTTCCACCCCCATCTTTTTTCCAGACCTGATTTTATTGGTGAGGGTTGCAATGAGCTGCGGCAAGTTGTACTCTTATTATGTGATGCATTTTTGTCCAAGCATTTCTTATCAACTGAATGATAGCATTTAGAGTTGTCCCTCGAAAAATAAACATATTTTCTCATAGTGTAATTAATTGATTATAATATAATCCTTTTCCATCAGACTCGTTGTTAACATTGGATATGCAGACAGAAAGCTGCTGCCTCCAAAGGGGAGGCAACTCATCAGTGACCCTGCTGGCAAAAAGGTCATCCTGCTCCTAATTGGAGTATTCCACACAGAGAGACCCTCTGTGAGGTCATCCCTCTCTTTCTGTTCCGGCTAAGCCTGATCAGCCAAGCGGAGCTGCCACCTCATTGTGTCCTTCTGTACCATCTTCCTGCAAGCAAAGAGAGAGGATTCAGGCTCCATCATGACACACAAGGACGTGCAGGACTACAAGGAGGGCCATGTCCAACAACAAAATAAAAGAAAGCTTTTAAACAGGCTGCAGCATCTGGTTCACAGACTAATGTTACATGTGCATGATGTGATTGGGCAGCAAATATTGAGACATAAAAGTAGCTCAAATTATCCACTATTGAGCATTAAATAAAACAGTTCTGCAAAACCTGAAGGGTGCTGAGCAGCAATGTATTGTTCTCATGCAGAGTTAAAAGAAACGCGCACAAAATGTGGAGAAAAAAAGATGATGGTGCAAAGGAGATGTCGTGTTTCTTTATAAGAGAAATAGCAAAAGAACCAGGCAGCATTTGACTATCAAACATTCTGAAATATCAGTTTTATTTATGTTAAAAGGTATTTATTGTAACATACACTGTAAAAAATATATGAAAACTCAAGGCCAACGCCCGCACAGACGTTTTGAGTTTACTCAACCTATAAAAAAACATCTAAGAAATGTTTTTAAGTTTTGTAAACTGTCTGTGCAGCTGGTTGCCTTGAGTTTTACA
Source organism: Chatrabus melanurus (assembly GCA_900302635.1). Lineage (NCBI taxonomy): Eukaryota > Metazoa > Chordata > Actinopteri > Batrachoidiformes > Batrachoididae > Chatrabus > Chatrabus melanurus. The sequence continues at coordinate 9,288 of OMMV01231834.1, read as the reverse complement.
TTTTCTCAACTTTTTTTTTTACATTGTGTGTTATAACAATAAATAAAAGATACAATGCTAACTAAAATTGACTAATGTTTTTAAGTTGAGTAAACTCAAAAAAAATTATTGCAGTAAGTTGCATTGAGTTTTTACATTTTCTCAATCTTTTTTTTTTAACAGTGCAGTACTACTAAAAAAGGGGGGAGTAATGTATTTATACTGATTCCAGGCACGCAGCAACCAAAAGGCACTTGGAGGTCAAATAAAAAGGAAATGAGGATTGCCAATATGAAACACAAACCGAGGATGCATCAATACGTGTTTAACAGATATCAACGACCCCATAAATGTAAATTAAAATGATATGTGGGGAGCAATAAACATGTTGCTTCACCTCTCCAGAAGGACCATGCGTTCCTCGCTCTCTCTCTCTCTCTCTCTATCTCTCTCTCCTATTCTTTCCCTGGTTTCACTCACACATTTCGCACAGAGAAAACACAAAAACGATTTTGTCATCAATAATAAAAAAAAAAAATCTGTGTTGTCTTTTCTTAAATCAATTTGCACTTCACAGCACAGTCTGTGTGTAACATCCAGAGCCCTGTAACATTTATTTGTTTAGTTTTTCTATAGTTCACCCCCACCACCACCACCACACCCTGAGAAACTCACATTGATTCCTTATTAATAGGTTGTTTGCTGTAATAAATTATTTTGTTTGTCAGACATTGGATATGCAAAGTTGGAATGCACTTGGCGGAAAAATGGCCCTGAGTGCTGCAACCAAGAGCAGAAAAATATGAACATCTTTAATCATCCTTTTAAAAAAACAAAAAACACTGAGGCAATTGTTTTCTGTCATTTTTTACAACTCACTCAATTATTCCACCATGACGGGCTTTAACCTGATCAATATGATGAACATTTTCACGGTTGTGTTGGAATAAAGCAGCACTTTGCCTTATTATAAAATGAGATTAACATCAGATGCTGCATAGTCAGACACTCTCACCTGTGAGTGTTTGTCGGTTGAAGTGACAAAATCAGAAAAAGACAAAAAAGGAGAAAAAGTAAAAAAAGCAAGCACACACACACAGTGAAGCAGGTGTATGAGAAACAAAAGTCAATGGATACTGTGAATTCTCTGGATGCCAAATGTCAGCTATTTATAACCATATAGGGAACGCTGATTTGAGATGATATTGCAATACTGCCATATACAATCTAATACTGCAATATAATGCATTTAATACTACCTCAGAGTGCGTTGTAGTCACTTCCATGATTTTTTATTTTTTTGGCACAGGAGTATAACGACAGACGTCCCTTCTACAAAGTCCAAAGGAGCTAACAGGGTAACATATTGATGTGAGTAGGGGCCCTATCTTGACGGCGGACACAAAAAAAAGTTGTGCAGAGGGGGTAAATCCATTTGGGGCAGGTTCCAAGCCGAATGGCTAAGATCCTGCCCCAAATGGATTGGCCCTGTATAAAAAGGCTCCATGGTCGGGTGCCCACTGGAGCCTTTGCTGGATCTGAAGAATTACTTTGTTGGATGGATCATGTCTATTGATATATGTGAGGATCGACTATTGAGTGACTGAAGAGGACTTTCTCGATTTAATTTGTCTTGTTAGAATGGACATAGCAGAAGGTCATCCCACCGAGTCTGGTCTGCTTGAGGTTGTTTCTTATAATTTAAAAAAAACTAGGGAACTTTTCCTTTCCACTGTCGCCACTATGCTTGCTCTTGGGGTGGGTAACATCTAGACCTTACTTCTGTGTAGCACTTTGAGGTAACTTGTCATGTCCAAGCGCTCATTGCTATTTAAGCGGAGAAAATACCAGCACAAACCCGGACGCTGGGTGCAAAGGGGTTGGATTTAACGTGTTCATGAGGCATGAGCGTGTTATAAATCAATCAGACTACCACAACACACCACATGCACAATACTGGAGGAGACAAACACAAAACATGTTTTGTTGCAATAGTGTGAACACGGCTTAATTGAGAATTATTTTGTTGCAGCTTCAAATCCAGCTCAAAAAAATGTGGGGGTTTTTTTAAACAAAAATTCAGTTTTGTGTTTTTATCAGCATCTGTATGCCACGGCTGTCATATTTACACTCACATGACATTCGGAATCATGTTCCCCCGACTCTTGGCTACCTTTGCTAGTCATGTGAGTTTCAGAGCAAAAGTGCATTGTAGCGTCCACTGCAGCTTCGTCCTCAGGTAATGGCGACATGATGCAAACCATAGCTGTTTCTTCATCGTAATGGCTGGAGGTAAAAAAAATGCACATGGGGATTCCACTGGGAAGAAAGCGGTTTACCGTAATGACACATATATAAGTGCACATCTCTGAAATACAATAAACTATGGCCTCTGGGCTTTATCCAACCTCGGGCTGGTAGTTTGCAACCTCTGAATATTTGCACATACTTAACCTCTTGACTAAGTGACGAAGCAACTGTATGCACCAATTTGTTCAAGGAAACACAAAGAGCTGCAAATGTACACAAGCAGACTCACACAGGGACTAGACAGTAGCCCGTATGCACTAGCCTAGCTCTCCTTGTTAATGCATTATTGGAAGCTGTCATCCAGATTCTGTCTATTTATCGCCTTTTTCAAGTTTGTTTACTGCAACCCGTAACTCATAGGAGCAACAGACAGACCAATGCTCTCTTCTGCACATATAAAACTTTTACTGGGCTAACAAACTGCAACCGTTGACAGGGACGCTAGTAAGCAGGAGGGAAGAGATACGGGAGGGAGGAAATATGGGGGGAGAAGAAAGAGAAGGATTTATGTCTGCTTGTAAATTTGTCTATCAGAGTGTTGTTGTTTTTTCTTATCAGCTGCATTTGCTCTCACAGCATCAAAATGCAGCATCTCAACATCATGCGCGCGCTACAAAGGAAGTGGGCGATATTTTTTTTTTTTCCAAGCTGCAAAAACACAGAATAATTAGAGGTTTGATCTGATTTATATGGAAGTTAACACAAAGACGTTGACAAAAAAAGAAGCTACAGATGGGAATGTATTCATGCAAAGCTACAAAATTCACCTTTTTACCGCAGCAGAATCCCGCTCATTAGCGTTACAGATTTAACATTATGGCTGTAACGTCGTATCAGCCTGCTGTTTGTTAGGGGAGCGAGTGATTATTGTTTATTACGTCAATAAAAGCCGTACTACCCTCAGCCTTCCTGTGCCCATCTGGGATAATGACAGCTTAAATATTCGAGCTGTGCAGCTGTAAAATAAAAACAGAATGAGTAAAAAATAAAACGTGGATAGTCGCCGGCTCGCTCCCCCCTCACCCCCACCTAAGGGTTCTGCTTTTTTTTCAAATCCACCTCCTGCTTCAGACTGAAAAATGGAGAGGCGTTTAAAAGGCTTTGGTCTTTGCTCTTTGCACGCTGGATATCGTGCATTTACGAACATCGCGCCCGTCTAACCGCGTCCCCGGAGGACACGGTGATGAGGACGAGATAAACCACAACAATTTTGCATGCGCAATAATTACAACAAATTACCATACATACACTGCATCAATTAAGTAAACGCGGTTAACGCCGGCGCCGCTGAGGATCTGGGAGGCTCGACAAACCTTATGAGGATTTGGAGCGGGTCCCAGTCAATCTTCATTTGAAACAATTCTTCCAATTATCACATAAGCGTCTGCGGCGTACACCTGCGGAGTATTAGGCGGGCCATTTGGCTCTGATTACATTTTCTGTCTCCGACGGGCATCGTGATTTGTTGTCACATCTTCCCCCCCACACTTGTTTTTTTTTTGTATCGTTTTTAATCAATGCATAGCTTTGTCTTCGCTTCTGCACACCTCTTTTTGTTTCCTCATCACCTCCCCTCTCCTCTCTCTCGCTCGCTCTTTTTGTCTCCATGCGGTTGTTCCGGAGGCCACTGTAGGCGATCGATACCTGACAATGTAGCGAAATCATATATTTTCCCCTCTTCTTTAGCAAATTCAATTTGGTCCTTAACATTCCACTGGCTTTAATTAGATGCCCACGGTAGCAAATTGCAATTTACATTTTTATAGTTTTTCGAGTTAATTAGCTTGCTCAGTCAGCCAGACCGGGCATGTTTACGCTTTCTCCCCTTCCTTTTCTAATTCTGTCCCCTTGCCTACTTTTTTTGAGGCCCCTACTTATGTTGTGTTTACCCGGGAAAAGAAAAGGCAATTTCTCCTCAGCAAACCCAATAAAACATTAAGTCTACAAACACTTCTTTTATTATCCATTTAGAAAATAGGCTGCCAGCTGCAGAATGTTGTTCTATCAAAAAGTTCCCCGTCCTCGCTGTTGTTGTGTCTTATTGCACCAAATGATTTTAATCATCTTTTTTTAAGAGGTCAGATCTTTTAAAGCTTTACTATCGATATCTTGGAGGTTTTTTTGTTCAAAACAATTCCTTTATCGTGGACCTTTTCATGCTTACATACTGTAACACTTGGATTTTTCAAACATTTTCAAACTCTTACGTGCTGCTGCAGTGTTCCTGTGAAAAGCGTGCAGATGGTTCAGAGGAGAATGGGTAAATGTAATTTTCATTTAGCAATGCAAAAAAATGCAATAAAAAGAAAGAGACAGTACAGTATGTTCTTTCTGCTGACACACTCAATCTGCAAGTTTGGCAACTTTGTCCAAGAACATAATAAACTCAAGCCCCGCCCTCCTTTAGGTGATACTGTGACCAATCACAGCTGGAGGAGGATCATAAGAAGAAAACACAAAATATGAAATTCTGTCAAGTACACAACATAAGGAACAGCAAAAGAGTATCGTGACCACAGCCAGAGGTGTGAAATATGAGTTTTTACCTGAAAACGCTACTGCTCTTGAAATATACTGTCATGACAGTATTTATTTTATTTTGTGAGGTAGGAGAATAAAGGTCCACGAGATGTCATTATCATTGTCTTTCCGACATTTGAAAACAATTAATAATTCCTTGAAGCCATTGTTTCAGGCATTCTGAAACAATGAATCATTTTATGAAACAAATGGATTATTTAGTGTTTCAAGCATTTCAAAAGACTGAATCATTTACTCAAGGCATTAGTTTATTTGGTTCAAAGTATGTGGATGGATGGATACATGGGTGGAAGCATGGATGGATGGATGGCCAAACACACTGATAGAAGCGGTACATATGAATGGATGAACATACAGAGGGACAGGCAGATGAACAGAATGATGGACAGATGGGTGGATGCATAGTCAGATGGATGTATGGACAGCTGGATGAATGATAACATAGATGGATGGATGGATGGATGGATGGATGGATGGATGGATGACTGATGGAAGGATGGATGGATGGATGGATGGATGACGGATGGATGGATGACTGATGGAAGGATGGATGACTGATGGATGGATGGATGGATGACGGGTGGATGGATGACTGATGGAAGGATCGATGACTGATGGAAGGATCGATGGATGAGTGATGGAAGGATGGCTGGATGGATGGAAGATGAGTTGATGACAAACTCAGATGAAGTGGTGATACACACTGGACCAGACTGGATCTGCAGTTTCTGGATGGACACATTTTAAAACGTGCAGAGTGTGTTTCACAGTCCTCTACTTACCTTTGTCTGCCAATGTGACTGCATTCATGTGGCTTAAATCTGTGAAGAAAACTCAACAGAAATCGTTTCATACCCTACCTCGTAAGCTCCTGATGTAGCATTAATGAAAATGTTACTTGTTCCTTTGACACATGATAGCATGGAGACGAGGTCGGAAAAATATGATGGCACTAAATGCACATCTGAAAAGTGCTTTACTTCGAGATGCTCCACTTTAGCACAATCTGTCATTCAGACCCTTAAATGGCATCAGAGTGGAAATGATTGGCTGCTGTTCCAGGTTTGGTTCTCTGTGTACCAGACGTGTCTCTTCTGCTACACTTCTGGCACTTTGTGAGCAGAATATATTTCTCCAAACAACTACCTGCAAATGTGCTTTCAGATTGTGGTAATTAATGCAAAACAGATGGACATTTTAAAGCTGCCTGTGATGTCTAAAAAAATGTTTTTAACATTTTGCGCACAATTTGTTTCAGCCCTATAACATTTTATAATTAGAAGGTGAGAGTACATACTGTACCTCTGCTGGCATTTTTACCTCGATCATCCTACACAGGAGAGCAGAACACTGACTTTTATCCCAATTACACCTTCATGATGTCATAAGGTGAGAATGCTAAAGAATGAGACAAAAGATAAAAACAGAGATAAAAGGAAACTTTAAGAGGAACATACAGATCACCTCAAATACTCTCTCAACTCCTTCTTGAGTTTTAGCTTCTCCAAAGACAATAACTTACAGACCCTCACCTCATCACCTTCACCCTCATATGTTGGTTGTAAAAATATAAAGGTTTACATGTTTATATATAAATGTACAGCAATAACTTTAAATTACGAAAAAAATAATACTCATAGAATGATAATGGAAGCTGAACTTGTAAAGATACATCCAATGATATTTGGCAGTCTGTGCACTATATATATATATATATATATATATAAAATTAAATATGCAAACATTTTATGCAGGTCAGGTCAGGTCTGGAAGCACGCACTGTGCCGCACGTCACCACAACAAACACTAAGAACAGGCCTTGAATCCTGGATGGCAACCACCCAAGCAGACAACCGGGCCAACTCCATCTCTCAAAAGTAGCCATCCATCTGCCAAAGTCAGGTGGGCGTCCCCTTGGCTTTTTCCAGCCACTCAGGTCCTCAACACTGGGGCGCCTGCATGCTGGATCATGTCTAGAGAAACATGCCAGATGTCCAAAATGCCATAGCTGACGTTCCCTCACAGTGCAAGTTGTACATCTCATCTGAGTCTCCCTTTGAAACAGTTGACCACCCCACTCTTCTCTCCCGACTCCATCAGTGGGTTGGTATTAGGGGCTCAGCTCTGCAGTGGTTCTCCTCCTACCTCAACCATAGATCCTTTTCCGTGTCACTTGGTCAGCACTCTTCATCCTCTGCCCCTCTGTCCTGTGGGGTCCCCCAGGGGTCCATCCTGGGCCCAGTCCTGTTCTGCCTGTATATGCTCCCCTTGGTTAATATAATTAGAAAATATAACCTTTCCTTCCACTTCTACGCCGATGATTCCCAATTATATCTCCCACTAAGATCCGGGGACTCCATCCAGACACTCCTAGAGTGTCTCAAGGACATAAACGTCTGGATGGGGGATAATTTCCTCCAGTTAAACAATGACAAAAGAGAAGTGATTATCTTTAACCCCTCCAAAGCCAATAAATTCACCACAACCGATCTGGGTAGGCTCACGCTGTTCCTGAAACCCTCAGCAAGGAATTTGGGTGTCATCTTTGATTCCGAGCTATGCTTTAATAAGCAAATCTCCTCTGTAGTTAAGAACAGCTTCTACAAGCTCAGAACCATCTCTAAAATGAAACCCTCACTGTCATACCATGATCTGGAAAAAGTTATTCATGCCTTTATTACATCTCGGCTGGATTACTGTAACTCCCTATACCTTGGTCTCCCCCAGTCCCTCATATCACGTCTCCAATTGGTCCAGAATGCAGCAGCAAGACTGTTGACTGGGTCAAAGAGATGGGAGCATATTACACCTGTTCTTGCTTCCCTTCACTGGCTGCCAGTACTCTACAGGATCCATTTTAAAATTGTTTTAATGGTGTTCAAAGCCCTCAACAGCCAGGCCCCATCTTACATTTCTGTAAGATTTTACACCCCCATTCAGCCCCTAGGTCCCTAAGATCCTGCAATAAGGGTCTTCTCCATATTCACCGCTCCAGACTTAAACAGAAAGGCGACCGGGCCTTTGCTGTAGTGGCTCCGCACTTGTGGAACCAACTGCCACTACACATACATGATGCCCCCTCCATACCTGCCTTCAAATCAAGGCTTAAAACCCATCTTTACACCCTGGCTTTCCCCCCCTCCTTAATTATTTTACCTCCCCGTTATTTGTCTACTGCAACGTCATTATGTGGATGTTTGTGAATTTTGTGTTTTCGTATTTTAATTGCTGCTCTTTTTTTTCACTTTATTTTTACTTAGTTAACTGCACTATGTACAGCACTTTGGTCAGTGTGAACTGCTATAAATGTGCTTTATAAATAAATTTTACTTACTTACTTACTCCCTAAGTACATGGTCCTTTCATACAAAGTCACCCAAGGATCCTCCAAAGAGATCTGGTACCAAAGACATCCAGTTGTCACATTAGGTCACTGGTTAGTGTCCAAGTCTCACAATCATACAGTAAGATAGGAAGCACCAGGACCCTAAAGACTTGGACCTTGGCTCTCCTGCAAAGATATCGGCAACACTAAACACCTCTGTCCAGAAACCTCATGACTCCATGATCTCTTCCCAGGTGTCTCTTGATCTCAAAGGCTGAGAACCCAGAGACATAAATGTCATAGGCAAGGTAAGTGAATGTCTCTATAAGTTCAGCACTTTCACCACATACAGATCCTCTTCTGATGGGCGAGTCCAGAAAGTCATTGAAAGCCTGGATCTTAGTCTTGATCCAGGGCAATTGCAAACCCAGACACTCCAACTCCTCAGAGTGGATTGGATGGTAAATGGACTGCATTTCTATCGTGCTTTTCCATCTGAAACAGATGCTCAAAGCGCTTTACAATGATGCCTCACCCAAGTAAAAAAAAATAAATGAATAAAATACTTTCTTTGTAAGTGTACTGACTGGCTCATAACAACGAGTTACCAATAATCACGAAATAACAAATTGATTGTAAAAATCACTTTTTAAAAATAAAAATTATAAAAAAAATCACTGAAAAGAAAGATATTTTCAAACAATTTCTTTTCTTACAGCGCAATTCTCCTTTTTTTTGCAAAGCTGAAAACCAATGTTATGCTATGTTAAGCTTTACGTATTAATATTTATTTATAAATATATATATATAATGATTAATATATATAGGCTCCATATATATATATGGAGCCTATATACCGTAAAGTTCTGTGTATACGGCGCACTTTTTTTCACGTTGGGAAAGATGAAAAGTGGGGGGTGCGCCTTATACACGGGAACAATAGAATCGCGGCAAAAATTCCGACATACACATTACACGTCACTTAACATTTGTCTTTTGTTTAATTAAACAAAAGACCCGAGCGCCCCCGCGGGCGGGGGCTGCCGTGTTTACAACAAAAAAATCTGTTTAAAACCATGCTAATCATTTAGCAACCGATACATATTGCATGTCCACTTAACGGTTAGAAACTC
>OMMV01231821.1:0-11244 GCA_900302635.1 Chatrabus melanurus | reverse complement strand
TGCCAACCAACCAGACAAAGTGGTGGTGGACAAGGAACAGAAGACTGCAGTTGTGATAGATGCGACAATCCCAGCTGACAGCAACATCTGAAAGAAGGAGCAAGAGAAAATCAAGAAGTACCAGGGGCTGAAGGAACAACAGGAGCAGATGTGGAAGGTAAAGCCCAAAGTGGTCCCAGTGGTAATAGGAGCATTAGGAGCTGTAACCCCCAAATTGGAAGAGTGGCTCCAGCAGATACCAGGCACAACATCAGAGGTTTCCCTCCCAGGAGAACTGTATTGCATATTTGGTAATTAAATATTTAAATGCTTTTTGAGATAAACCACTTCCTGCCAGTGTATCTTTCACAAACCCAGACTTGGTTACTTGGTTGCATAAAAAGTGGCATAAATATTTTGCAGTTGAGTTGGGCAATGTCTACTTAATTGATATAACACCATGTCTGCTATGGTGCTTAGGCAAGCGAACTCTTCTTGCTATCTTGGTTTAATTTTTGTCCTTGCTCAGTGTGAAAATTAGAGGGTGAGTTAAGCACGTCCACCTGGCTGTGCCTGGCCAGCCGCGCCGGGCCACTCTTCTGCAGTGCAGCCGGACCATCACGTGTTCTCACGCACGGTCGGCACATCTCAACCGTTTCACATACAAATAAAGACTCAACCTCCTGTCTGTTTGAATATTCAAATTAGGTCTACATTGCACCCTCTATAACCCAATGAATTTGAATTATATTGATTCTGGACTTTAAAACTTGATTCTCATATCGTAAAAGTGAGTAACGCGAGATCGTGACTATCGATTTTATTATTTTTTTTACACCTGTACTGTTTTGTCTATTAGAGTTCATCATTGTCATGGTATAAATTGATCATTTGTGCTGGACAAACTTTTATGTTTGAATGGAGGAAATAAATGTGCGTCACTATCTCAGTGTTCTCACAGCAGAAAACTCAGAAACACACACCATGTGGGAAAATCAGAAAATCTCGGCACTTTGATGAATGAATGTTAGCATTCAAGTAATTACTAACACATATCCAAGTCATGCCGCGTGAATGCAGACACGTGGCTTTGGAAAGAAAAACAACTTGAAGCAATATGTTTTCAGACTGCTGCTTGAAGTAAAGTTTTAGAACTGAGCACATGCATGCTGCCATTCAGTACGATGGGGATTGTGGAAGTTCATTGTAATCTGTGTATTTTCCTTATTATTGAAAACAGAACATGAAGTCACAGTGTCCACTTTCTTTCTCAAGTGAGAGTTAAATCATAACTGCCAAGCATGCAGTTGCCCATTTTCTCATGGTACCGTTCTGGTCACTGTCATCAGAAAATCATTGGTGCTTGACCAGAAAAACCTCGTTCCCATGCCTTTTTTTCAACTCCAGAAACGTGCTCATCTGGAGCCTGAGAACTGCAGCATCATGATTTAGGAGGGAAGCAGTTTTTGAGTTATTTACAACTAACAGTACTTCAGCACACTGGTTTACGATGAAACGGCCCAAAACTTTTAAGTGGTCTGTCAAAGGCACTGATGCATTACTGGCAACGCGGAGACACAAAGATCAACAATTATTTGTTAGTAAAAAGTAGAGATACGGTATGTGAAGCCATTCAGTATAGGCGCAACAATCTCTAGACCAATCACAGAAACCAATCAAAGCCTTGGAGAAAAACCTCTGCTTTGATTCATTTCACATTTAACACTGAACTTGAAGTGAGACCAACATCCTACAGCCTACCTCCGTCTAACTTTATCACTCCGTATCATTACAAAGTGACCACTGGTTCCGCTGTTTGACATGAGTAAAGTTTGGCGCCCTCTATTGATAGCACACTGTATTTTACATACCTGGTTTTAAACTTCACATTCTGTTAAATTTTCAGTTAGTTTTATATTCTGTCAGTTTTGTAAACACTTAGTTTGAGTTTGGTTTGTATGCAGTTAATTTTAGACATGTAGCTTTATATTCAACTAGTTTCAGATTAATTTAGCTCACAAAGAGATTTACATTTACTTAAATGTAGATCCAGTTATTGTTAGATTCCAATAGTTTCATCTTTAGGTGCTTTTAGAGTCAGTTAGCTTACATTCAACTAGTTCACTTTTACAATTAGTTAGCTTTTTGGTTAGCCATATATTTATTTAGCTTTGGATTCCAATATTTTTGTATTTAACTATTTTTTTTAGATTCAGTTAGCTTTTCAGTTACCATTATACACTGATCAGCCATAACATTGTGACCACCTACCTATTATTGTGTAGGTCCCTTTTTGTCATCAAAATAGCCCTGACCCGTTGAGGCATGGACTCCACTAGACCTTTCAAGAAGAACCATTAACTTTTTCAGCAATTTGAGCTACAGTAGCTCTTCTGTTGGATCGGACCACACGGGCCAGCCTTTGACCCTCTCGCTGGTTCAGCGGTTTTTCTTCTATGGACCACTTTTGCTTGGTACTGACCACTACAGAATGGGAACATCCCACAAGAGCTGCAGTTTTGGAGATGCTCTGGCCCAGTCGTCCATCCATCACAATTTGGCCCTTGTCAAAGTCACACAAATCAAATTTTACCTGCTTCCAACACATCAACTTTGAGGACAAAATGTTAACTTGCTGCCTAATATATCCCACCCACTGTAAAGAGATAATCAATGTTATTCACTTCACCTGTCAGTGGTCACAATGCTATGGCAGATCAGTTCAGTTCGTTTCAGATTAACTTGGCTTAATATTCATTTGATGGGCAGCGCAGTGGTCCAGTGGTTAGCATTCTTGCCTCTCGGCATAAAGGTTATGAGTTTGGTGAAATCCAAGCTCGCTTCCTTTCTGCGTGGCATTTTCATGTTCTCCCCCTAAACCCAAAAAGGCTCGTGGCAAAATTTGCACTCCAGTCACTGTAAAAACGTTCACCTAGTTCAAAAGCGCATGAGGGTGTGATGTTAAGGCGTCATCCCCATCGGGATGTGGCAACAGCCAACAGGAGGCTTATGCTCCTCATATATAGTCTGATGGTTATCATATTTTACATTATGTAGCTTCGACTGACAAGAATTCTGTCTGTACAAGACTAGAAGATTGCTTAACTTTCCACCCGGGCAAACGCCTAAAAACAATTATAACAGATTTAATTAAACATGTGAACATGTTTGCCTGGGAGTTGGACAGCAAATATATAATTCCTACATCAAATATGGGCAAAATAATTTCTTTTGAAGTTCATTTAAGTTGTACTAAAAAAATAATACATTACCTGTGTGGGAAAACAATTTTTTCAAGAGTATAGTCACCTGCAATTACTTAAGAATGCAATAATTCCAACCATAATTGGAGAAAACTAGCCTCCAGCTGGATACATGTTTCCCACCCAACATGCCATACAAATGTGAAAAGTGAAGGAATGCTTTGCAGGAATGCACTGAGAATATTTCCTAGCCCAAGGAAAGGAGTGCAGGTCCGATAGGTGCTCCTGTAACCTGATGAGCCTGAGGATAAGCCTCAGCAGTTACTGAGGGGATGGAGGACACGATCAGTTCCCTCTGGACTCTGATCTTCTAATCAACAACCCTAAACCCTTACCGGCAGTTGTCATTTCTACAGCAGAGAGCTGTAATAAGGCAGAGAAACAGGAACTTCTACTGTAGTCCCAAAGGTATTAGGCTGACTCGAGCAATGTTCTTTTTAAAACCAGCCTCTCTTCTGGAAAGCTCGGTTCTTTGCCTGTAATTTGGTTCATGCATGCTTTCTTATTCATGTTACACTATTGAGTTTCTTGTGTTTTACATATATAGTAGTAAGTTGCTGTGGTTCCTTTCAAATGTTCAGTGTATGCAAAGATAATAGTCTTCTACCTCTGCAAAAGCTCTTCTTTCTCTCTCTCTCTCTCCCCACTGACGCAAGACTCCAGAGAAAAACTGAAATATATTCCAGTTTGGATCCAATTCCACAAGATGCCAGAGAGGGGAAGAACCAATTCTTTGTCAATTATTCCAAACAGTCCTTTCTGAGGTTTGCACTTGTTTGAAAATTGATTGTTCTGAAAGTAAGTGAGAGAGTCCAGGAGGCTGAGGCTCTGTCAGACTTGTGACAGCCACAGGTCCTAGTGCCTGCCCCTGAAACACCAGCAAAGGGTTTTAATGTACTTGATTGCATGTTAAAGGTCAAGTTCGCTTTTTAAAACCTCATCATATTTTGATATGATGAGGTTTTAAAACATTGTTAGTAGTCATGCCTCAGAGTGCTGTACTTACTTTTGATGATTGCTTTGTTTGAGAGGAATCCTTCTTGGAAAGATTAGAGTGAATGGGGCAGCCGTACCTGGAGTTAAAATCAACCATATGCTCAAAATAGGAATGGAATAATGCTAGCATCCTACTTTGTAATTGTCGGCATGTTGCTGGCACAACACCGTCTGAAGAAATATGGCTATCTAGGTGTATTTTTTTTTCATTCACTCAGTTCTCAAAAACTGAGTGAATGCAAGAATCACATGAGTGAGGGAAGCCACCAAGACACCTGTGACAACTCTGAAGGAGTTGCATTGTTCTCTGGCTGTGATTGGAGAAACTGGGGATAGTGAAAATTTTGTATTTTGCACCAACAGCTGCATAAAATCATGATGGAGCGGCAGAGAGAAGAATATTCTTAAAAAGAAGACTTGAAACTTCAGCTGCAGTTTGCCAGAAGGCACATGGAAGACTCGAGCATCGATTTGATCCGTTTCCTGCTATGGAAGTCCTTCTCTGTTCCACACCACTGTGATGCCGTGACTGGTGATGCAACAGACAAAAGCTGATGACATCTTAAAATGCATTGTGAGCCTCTCTGTAAGCAGTCAAAGTGGAAATGACCATTGTTTCCTCTGAGCTTAACCAACTGACGTACAGCTTTGAATCTTCAGCAGTGGTTTACAGTGTGAGTACCACCAATGGGTAAATAGTCCCTATACAAATGTAATAGTATCTCCAGGAATATGGCTCATGAAACATGAAACATGAGTCACGTCAGCTGGACAGACGCATGTGGCGATGCTGAAATCTTTGCAGGAAAACGAAGGACCAAGTGTTTCGGGTCTTGGTGCCTTTCTCTGACCAAAGGCAATGACTTCATGCCTTTGGTACAAGGTCTCTTTGGTACTGTTGAAATGACTGTGTCAAATGAACATTTACTTTGGTCAACTCAGATGAGGAGTATCACTTGCATTGAGAGGGAACATGAGCTATGCCATTTTGGTCATGTGGCGCCTTTCTCTGTGCATGATCCAGCACGCAGGTGCCTCAGTGTTGAGGACCCCAGCGGCTGGAGAGGTCCAAGGGGGTGTGCACATATCACCTGACTGAAGCAGACAGATGGCCACTTTCGAAAGGCGGGGATGGACTGGTGATCTGCATGGCTGGTAGCCATCCAGGACCCTGGGCAGTTCCACAGTGTGGTGGATTAGGCGATGTGTGCCACCAACGCATAATCCCAGACCTTTATCAGCAATATGCGTTATAATGCACAAATGCATTAATAACCACACTATGCAATTTTAAGGTTTGGAAAATGCAGTTTGGGTTAGTTTGGAGCTCAACTGCCCCATTGATACCCATGTATGTGCTTTTCATCAATTTGTGGAAAATGGGATTTTTCTCATATAACACAATTGTCAAAGGCAAGTAGACTCAGTCAGTCTCAGAAGCTTGATTCCTACCAATGTTTTAATGTGACTAAGGTTGTAAAGAAGTGAACTTGTCTGTTAAGTGTGTTAATTTGCTCAGGGCGTTACATATTCTGGCACTCCAGTACAGAAATTGTCAATATGCATTCTAAAGATTAAAACAAGGATCATGCTATGAAGGAAATTAAATTCATAGAATCAAAACTGATAGGAATTAGCTCAATAATGCAGCTGTACTCAATCCTGGTCCTTGGATCCTCCTTGCATTACGGATTTTCCATTTCTCTCTCATCTACCTGCACACAATGAGCCAAATTAAGTGTTCCAGTGTTCAAACAACAATTGATTAGCTGGATACACCCGTCTTACCTAATCAGGTCTGGGTAGATCAGGCAGGAATGGAAATGAATCAGTATTGGGGTCTTGTGGAGCATGATTAAGAACCACCACAATAATAACAAGTTCGAATGAACAAACACCGGGGTAGAGTAGAGTAGAGTAGAAGTCTTTATTGTCACTATACAAGTATAGTGAGATGTTGTTCGGAGCAGGCCAACAGATGCACAATATATACAGATAGAATATAAACAAAATATATACAAACCTGAAGAGAAATTTGCAGTATGAGTATGAGTCAAGGAACCGGAATCATGCTGTGTGACCCCTTCCCCCGATTTTATAGAGGAAAGGAAAATGAACACATCAGATGGATAGACATGTCCTCAATGTTGCGAGGATGCTATCCGTTTCATCATATGTGTTCATTATTGATATTTATTAGGTAAAATAGAATTACAGGGTATTAGGGAGCAGAACAAACCGGCATAGAGGCACCTTCTACCCATGGGCAATCAGACTTTTGAACACTTATTATCTGAATCTGGACTAAGTTACTCCTAGCACTCATCTTACATTTTGATTCTAACCTTTATCCTAATTGCTCACTTCTGATTCTGATTGATGACCTGTAATCCCAATCCTCTTCTTTAATCATGACCTTTGATCAGTAGAGCGGGTGGCTGAGTGAATAAGGAGCTGACCTGCCAATATGTAGACCTAGGTTCAAATACCGCTCACGTAACCTGTCTGTGTCCTTGGACGAGACACTTAATCTACATTGTCTCAGTCCACCCAGCTATAAATGGGTACCAGCCTTGGCTGGGGAAGTAACCTGCGACGGACTGGCGTCCCATCCAGGGGAAGTCGTAGACTCTCATCCGCTTCACGCTATGGAATCTGGAGATAAGCACCGGCACCAATGGGCCTCAGGGCTTATATAGGACTTTGATGACTGGTGAACTTAGAACCTGATTGTTGATTCCTGTGATCTTGTAATTGGGATCAAAGACCAATGGCCTAACTAGGATCAAAGGAATCAGGATCAAAGATCAGTGTTAAAATACAAATGATCAAAGGCAGGATCTACCCCTTGACCTGGATTTGCCCCAGAATGTAATGGGTTCTTCCCTGAGCGAAGGCAAACCTTTCCACTAAATTAAACTCTGTTAATCTTCTTTTGAGATATCCTGCTGACAGTCAGACAGATAGGTCGGCAGTAACTAAAATATAACCTCCTTGCTGGGGGCAAAAAGAAGTCTGAAGGATACAGAAAATATCAAGAGCCCTATGGATCAAACCGCATCATATATGAGCCAACGATTGTTGCCCTAAATTTTCTTTGCATAATAGGTAACTTGTGAGTGTGGGTCAATCCAGAGATGGATTTCCGCTACTGTTCTGTGGCTGAGATCTCGATCCCAATCAAACTCTTTTTTTAATTTAGTAAAGTGTGCTGTACGGGGATTGCACCGGAGGTTTCTCTAAGACTACACTGTAAAAAATCACAAGTTGAGTCAACTTAAAAATGTAACGCAGCCAGCTGCGAAAGGTGTTTAAGTTGTTTCAGCTTCAGGCCTTATCTTTTGAATGAACCAATAACCTAACTGAAAAAAGCAAGTTGACTTAACTGCATGGTTCCTGAAATTGAAAAAAAAACAAAAACAAAACATGTCTTTCACAGCAGGTTGCGTTAACTTGTTCTTCTATCGTCTCCCAATTTCAACTCAGGGTCACCACAGAATGGGCAGGGGTGGGCTTGAACCAGGAGCCTTCAGCTTTAAAGCCATCACACTTAACCACTTGGCCACCACACTACACTGCTAACTTCACTTTGTATACTTTGTTTACATGCTGCAATTTCAAGACTATAGAATCTAGGGAAACTAGAAACACTAGAGGGCGTATCGCGTATATTACAGACATCATACAAACAGAATTTGGAAACCAGATGTGGCAATAAGTCCCACCCCTGAAGCAGTGCTTCACCTGTATAAAGTTATGCAAGTTCTAGACTTGAATATGACTGACACAAAACTCTGACCAATCGCTGCTTTTGAAAATGCAATTGTGTTGGAGCTGGCGGGGTGTCGAGGTTAAGTGGCTGGTCGGAGTTGGTTGCTTCACCAAAACGTTTGGTCACCAGCTGCCACTGGGTGGTTGTACCAGTAATAAGGCATAATGCTGTCTAAAAATTTATTAATGTCAAAAATTTTTTCCTGCACAATCTAGAAAATAATGCAATAAAATAAATACACAGGTTAAAAGCACCATAAAATACATAATTCATGGAAGCCAGATGTATACATCGTCATGATTGGCCTACACACGGGCAGTGTGAGTTCTGTGTGGAGTGGGGGCATCGCTTCTACCATGTTATTTAAAAACAGTAATTGAAATACGCTTCGTGTAACTGAGTAGTACAGATGTTACCGTGCAGCTGTGGAGGTTAACAACATTACGCACGTGTCCGCTTTGCCCTCAGATGCTCCACCAGTGGCTATATCAGATTATATAGTCGCCAAACGGCCACGTCTGCGAGTCGAGGTTAATTATAGTTTAATGTTTTAAAAATGGAACTCAAGCAGCACAATGTTTTCCCGCTGTCATGACGTTCCCAAATGCATTATGTCTAAAAAAAAATGGATTTCTTGCCAAAAGGAACAGCAGATGTTTCAGCAGCAGATGATCACAAGATCACTTTCCTCAAGAAATTCATTTCACAGATCAAATGTTCACTAATCTGGACCTTATCCGAGCCTGTACGAGTGAACGTCTGACCTCTGGAGTCGAGAACGTTTTCGTCTCTCATCATAAATAACCTTTTATTCCCCTTCGCGTTTCATTCATGAATTCGGTTGCGTTGCTCTTTAGATGTTTTGCAGGTGTTTCCCCACATGTGAAGTTGCTGCCGGTGAGCCAAAAATTGTTGAACTCCCCCCCCCAGTAATTGTCAACACGGACCTTCACAGGATAAAGTTACCCTGCGCGTTGGCATTAGAGGCGAGTGTGTGAGTGAAAAGCTGTAATGTTTCAAGTAGAGATTTGATCTTAGAGGTGAGATGACATAAACTAATCCATGTGTGGAAAAGTTACACAGTTGTCTCTCTTGTTTCAGCCCAGAAACACTCTCATGCTTAACATAAGGTCATAAGATAGACTCTTTGTGCCCTGTGCTCATGGAAGAGCTATGTTTTTTTTCAAATACAGGCTTCAGGATTTTGCTTCCCACATCTGGATCCTAATAAGAACATATGGACACAAAATGTGCTTACCATATTACACCAGGATTGCTCTCAACTTTTTATGGTATGGCTGGTATTTTTAAGAGTCGCTCAAGTTTTGAAAAAACTGATTTTCATATCGTGGGAAATATTTGGAGCTGCTGTATTTCAGTATCAGCTTGACTCCTCTTTGGGGAATCCGAGCGACCGGACACCCATGAAAGCTTAGATTCATCAGTGGTTTCTTCCTGCTTGGACACTGTGGGACTTTTGGAATTTCAAATCTGGCTTCCCACTGCTCTCCTGTAAAAGTTTTTTTTTTTTTTTTTTAACAGCTCAGATTCGCGGGGCATGTTTTAGACTTTTTTTTTTTTTTTTAAGACCAGAATAGAAGGAAATATGTCACGCAGTTCTTCTTCGTGATCACTGTCTTCAGTTTGCAGATGTGAAGTCATTGTGTGCCCTATATTGACGGTGGACACAAAAATGAGTCACACCGAGGGTGCCAGTCCATTTGAGGCGTGTCTGAGTGTACATTAATATTAAGCAGTGGGAAATACTGGATGCAAAATCAGGCGTTGGGCGCAAAGGTGTTGGATTTACCGTGTTCATTAGGCTGGTATCTCATTGAGAGACAACTGTTTGGCGACTGTGACGATTGAAGTTTTAGGTGACTGCGAGACGAATTTGGTCAAGTTTTTGGCGACATTGGGGCGACATATTTGCCACTTTTTGATGACCATTTAACGAAGTAGACGACCCCTGGGTGTCTTGTTGAAGAATATCTGACAAATATTCGCTAAGCGGCCGTATGTCTGTCATCCTCAAGTCATTAATTAGTGGCTAACGACCGGCGACCGCATTTCAACCATGATCCGACCTTGTAGCAAATGAAGGGAACTGGGTGACTGAAACAGACCGGGGGGCGACTTGGTAGCGGTTTATTGACAACTCCTTGGCGAGTATATAGTTAGAGACAAGTTATGGAAAATAAGCAGTCATTCATTCGCCACCAGGGTTTTGAACATTTTCAAAATCCGCAGGCGAATGAAATCGAGGCAAGCAACTAATTAGTGAATGGGGATACTGATTCTGACTGCTTAGAGAATAATTTCAGACTACATTGAGACCAAGAGCCGAATTAGACGAATGGCCATTCGTCTAATTCGCCAAGCCCAGTGAGATACCGGCGTTAGGCATGGGCATGTTGTAGTTTGAACATAATATCAACCAATCATAGTGACACCTGTCCTTCCCTTTAACCCTCATCAGTACACGTCATGAAACTTGCGAATCTGTACACCTGGGGTCCATGCGGACCCCACCAGAACTTCTTGTGTTTTAATACTGTTAACATTTTTTTTTTAAATTTAGGCCATTCTTGCAGATATCTGTAACTTAACTAGATGGGGTCACTTTGCAACTAGTTTGAAAAAAGGCTATTGAGTATCTGGCTCATAAATCGCATTTCATTTTGAAAGAATTTTGAGAATTTATTTCTCTTTTTCAAACACAACTTCTGAATACAAAAATTCAATACCTACTCCTACTCACTGCAGTTGCTCTGATGCAAATATCCTGAATAGAAACTGCTCTGACAGTGCAGTAGTTATGAAAAATTGACACAAAGCTCAAAACTTTGTTATGGATTCCGAACAGACACCATTATCCAACTGGGGTCCAAGTGGACCCCATATGAAAAATTTATATGAAGACAATTACATAAAATTTCAGCTGAATAAGTATAATGGTTCAGAAAATATATCAAAAAAAAAACTGCTGGGATCCACTTGAACCCCAGGTGTACTGGATAGGGTTAAACTGGACTGCGTCAGGCACATAGCACTGTAGTATGGGGAAAGCGGATGCAAGTAAAAGATTTTCTGATTAGTGCCAACCTGTCAGAGCGCACAGCAGCCACCAAAGCTCCTTGAGGTGAAGCAGTGAAGCAGCAGGTATTTTTCCATGAATATTAATTGTTTTGAATCCACATTTATCGTGTATTTTATGGAATATAATGTCACCTG
>OMMV01231818.1:0-10300 GCA_900302635.1 Chatrabus melanurus | reverse complement strand
GCCACGGTCCATGGCCACGCTAACAGTAATGCTGTCATAAAAAATAAAAAAATTTAATCTGACGTTATAGCTTCAAAATGTGTGCATTCACAATCTTAATTACAAATCTCACGTAACTTACATCGTGATAACCTGCCACAGGGCGAGTAATAATATATTTATAGAAGCCCCAGATCCAGGATTTTGTAGAATCCTGAAGCCACACGGCTTGTTTTGATGTAAATAGACATTTATTTATGTTCCAATTGCATTTTCAAGAAAACTCCGATCCGTGACCGGTTAGCCTATTAGCGGTAGCTTGTAATGTGACGTTATGCCAGTCTTAACGTCACATATATACATGTAACATTTCATCGGTTGAAATCTATATCTAAATAGATGAAAAAATTATATTACAACTTACTACTCGGCAAGTCCTTCGGGATCTTCTAGTTCAGTTGGGAAAGTGTGTTGTTTACATCCATGCACGGCACATATTTGCTCCTTCCACTTCTTCAACCCGCGTGTCCCGTTGTAGCAGCGATGAGCTGAACAAAGTGCACCTGGCATACTGCTTTAACGGTCCTTAAATCGGGATATTAAACGTTAAACAGCGAGATACAACTAGCCTGCGCACACCAGTAAAGCAACTTTGTTTACTATTGTAGGTAGCTGTGAACTTTGAAGCGGAAGAGTTCACACGGTCGCTGCGCATGCGTACTGATAATGTACTGATAATGTACTGATAATGCTGATTTGGCTTATTGCATGCACCTCGCGGGGAACGCGCACATCTGAAGAGGGAACAAACAGTAACACAATGTAATATAAACATCGAATTTAATAAATTATCCGGAGTTGATAGTTTATGAATGTTCAGAGTTATTAGACTGAGAAGGAGCATTTTTGTTGCGCTTCATGTGAACATTTCAGACTTTTTGATTTTCAGACAGAGAAAGAAAAGTTTTGGCTGTTACATGTATGAAATTCACATTATTAACATAAAACAGACCAAATTATAATGTGAATAACACCATTTGATTGTAAAGTGTCTGTAGAGAAAAACAAGCAGGTGGTGCATTTTCCATCAACACACATTTTGCAGCTGTCAAGAATAGTTTATCTGTCGATACAATAAAACCGACCGTCTATGCAAATAGCCTCTGAATACTGTTTTATGTGAGATCTTAAAATAACAGTAAAAAACTGTTTTTTGTTGTTGTAGTTTTACAACTTTTACTGTTTTTTTATGTTTTTTTCTGATCATGTTTTGCTTTGGGTCAAGGCCCCCTAAAATCCCACAGGCGCACCATAATTATTATTTCTGGCTATGCCCCTGCAGTGTAAGGACCATCAGAAATATTAAAACCCACTATGAATTTATATAATATATAATTTGCTGTCAACTGATCACCACCTGTTGATGATTAGTGTGAGATGGCGGGGTAAGCCACTGAACCGACCTGGAAAGCCTAAATGCATTGTGAGGGTTTTCTGGGAACGTTTGGTGGAAGAACCTATCCAGAAGGCCTTCAACTCGCACCTCCAAAAGAACTTTGCGTACTTCCTTTCCATGTTCAAGGCCTCCATTGTTGAGACGGCTGCTTTGAGTTGTGGCCAGATGGTTGTTGGTGCTTGTTGTGGCAGCAACCCAAGAACCCACTGGTGGACACCTGCGGTGAGGGAAGCCATCAGGCTGAAGAAGGAGGCCTTTCATGTCTGGTTGGTACAGAGATCTCCGGAATCAGCAGACAGGTACTGGCAGGCAAGAAGAACTGCAGTCTCAGTGGTTGCTTAGGCAAAAACGTGGTTGTCGGAGGAATTTGGAGAGGCCATGGAGAAAGACTTTTGGTTGGCCTCAAAGTGGTTCTGGCAAACCATCAGACGACTCATGAAAGGGAGGCAGTTCCTCAGGCTGTTTTCAACAGGGGTGGCAAGCTGCTTACATGGACTGGGGATATCGTTGGGCAGTGAAAGGAACATTTTGAGCATCTCCTCAACCTTACTGACATGCCTTCCTTAGAGGAGGCAGGGGTGGAGGACTCAGGTGGATCTGATGCCACCTCCCTGGCGGATGTCACTGAGGTAGTCAAAAAAAACTCAGTGGAAAGTTGCCAGGAGTGGACGAGATCCGCCCTGAGATGCTGAAGTCTCTGGATGTTGTTGGGCTGTCTTGGCTCACGCACCTAATCAATGTTCCATGGAAGTCTGGGACAGTATCTCTGGATTGGCAAACTGGGGTGATGGTTCCCATTTTTAAAAAGGGGGACTGGGGAGTGTGTTCCAATTATAGAGGAATCACACTTCTCAGTCTCCCTGGGAAAGCCTATGCCACGGTACTAGAGAGAAGACTTACACCATTATTCGAACCTCAGATTCCGGAGGAGCAATGCAGGTTCTGTCCTGGTCATGAAACGGTGGACCAGCTCTTTACCCCAGCATGGATATTACAAGAGGCTTGGGAGCATGCCCAACCAGTCTACATGTGTTTTATGGACTTGGAAAAGGTGCACGACCGGGTCCCCTGAGGTGTCCTGTGGGGGTGCTGTGGGAGTATGGGGTACCAGGACTGCTGCAACATGCCATCCGGTCCCCATACGACCAAAGCAGAAGCTGTGTCCGCATTCTCGGCATCACATCAGACCTGTTCCTGGTGGACTCCGCCAGGGCTGCTCCTTGTCACCAATCCTGTTTGTGCTTTTCATGGACAGGATTGCAAGGCGCAGTCAGGGATCGGAGGGTGTCCAGTTTGGTGACCTCAGAATTACATCTCTGCTTTTTGCGGATGATGTGGTTTCATCAGGCAGTGACCTCCAATGTGCACTGGGCAGGTTTGAGGCCGAGTGTGAAGCGACTGGGATGAGGATCAGCACCTCAAATCTGAGACCATGGTCTTCTGTCGGAAAAGGGTGGATTGTCCCCTTTGGGTTAGGGTAGAGTTATTGCTCCAAGTGGAGGCGATCAAGTATCTCGGGGTTCATGAGTGGGGGTAAGATGGAGCGTGAGATCGACAGATGGATTGGGGCTGCGTCTGAGGTCCTACGGACGCTATACCGTACCGTTGTGGTGAAGAAAGAGCTCAGCCAGAAGGCGAGGCTCTCAATTTACTAGTTGATTTATGCTCCTATCCTCACCTATGGTCATGAGCTTTGGGTAATGACCAAAAGCACAAGGTCATGGATACAATGGCGGAAATGAGGTTCCTCCATCAGGTGCCTGGGCTTACAGTCAGGGACAGGGTGAGAAGCTCGACTATCCAGAAGGGACTCGGAGTAGAGCCGCTGCGTCTTCATATTGAAAGGAGCCAGTTGAGGTGGTTAGGGCATCTGGTGAGGATGCCCACTAGTCGTCTCCCTGGGGAGGTCTCCCAGGCACGTCCAACTGGGAGGAGGCCCCAGGGAAGATCCAGGACAAGCTGGAGGGATTATATTTCCCAGCTGGCTTGGGAACATCTTGGGATCCGCAGGAAGAGTTAGAGGGTTTGGCCGAGGATAGGGAAGTGTGGCCTTAGCTGCTTAGTCTGCTGCCACCGTGACCCACCGTGACCCGGATAAGCAGCAGAAAATGAATGAATGAATGAATAATTTATATTTTTAGTTTCTGGCTATGATAAATGGTGATTTTGGTGATTTTTAAAAGAAAAGGTTTCCTTTCAAACCCGCCGGCGAGTTGCAGGGTAGTTGTAGTGACATTACAATAGGTACAGGTTCAAACATGTGTATCATTAAACTCAGGCGGGTGGAGGCAGCATTCATTGATAGATACTAAGCATACCTGTGGCATACCTCAAAAGAAACAAAAGAAGACACTGTGAGGGTATGTGTGTAAGTACATGCACAACATCCAGTAACAAGAGAGTCAATAGAGGCGGAGAGAAAGCAGAAAAATGAGATGCTGGTTCAAGCATTTAGGAAGAGAGGAGCTGGTTTTTGGAGGCTTGTTTGATTGTTGGTTTTGACAGTGGACTTTTTTCTGATTAAATTATTTTTGCGTACATTGGTTTGTGTTAACTTTTTGTGTTTTTATATTGTAAAACACATTAAACTCTGATAGAAAGTGCTGTATAAATAAAGTTATTGTTCTTATTGTTATTGCACAGGTGTATTTGAAAATGTATTCTTCTTATTATTATAAGATGATGTGGTAGTCCTTTTCTGTCAGGTGAATATTGGAAGGTCGTTGAAGAGAAGTAGAAAGGTAAGAAAAGATGGAAGATGACATGGCAGAGACTTAATGATGCATCGGTTACAATGTCTGTTGAAAGTGGTAGAAAGAACGAGATCATGGAAGGAAAAAATAAGGGTGTGCTCAAACCGACAGTGATGTTTCTTGGGTGTAATCTCTTAATATGGAAAAATAAAGTATGACAGTTGAGGAAGATGACTGGAAAAGTCACAACGGTGAGAGTAATATGTCAAGGTTCCGCTGTTGTGGAGTGTAAAGACAGATTTCAACAAGAACAAGAAGTCAGGATAACAAAAATACTTGGGAAGAAAGTGTAGAGTGTTGCTATGGTTATTGAACTTCTAACATAACTCAGTGTAGATGACGATAAATTGAATATGACAAGTTCAGGGATACAGGAAGTATAGAAATCGACAAACAAAAACCAAAGAAAGCTCTGACAGCCTTTTGTTACTTTCAATGTTTGATGAGGTTTTGTTGGAGAAGGGTAGCAAAGCTACAGTGTGCAGCCTTACAGCCATCCCCTGCTATACTATTATAAGTGTCACTACCTTAGTCAGAAATTTGTAAGGGAAAACTAAGATGTGGATGATGTTTAGGAGAACATAAATATGGCCAGTGTGAGGAAGGAGCTGAGGTCAAGCATTGCAACTGAAGGAATAAGCATGCTTCAGCTTGGTGAGGATGTGAGATGCATAAGAGGACAGCGGAGGGTTAACCTATGTGAAGGATGACGGTCAAAACTATTGTGGCTGAAACTGTGACACAGGTTCCAGGCAATAGAGAAAAGCAGATTTGTCTCAGCTGCACTAAAGTCATGCATGGCACCTTGTTAGTGAAGATGTCTGACTTTGTATTATTTATGGTGGTCATCATAAATTGTACAGCACTGACCACAAATTGGACAGACAAAATAAAGATCATTATCAAGGCCACTGATTAGTATCTGGGAATTGAGGGAATGAGTTGGGGGAAAGTGAAAGAGGTGATGGGTGGGGCGGAGCAAGAGGTCATCATTTGCTCCACCAACAGTTAGTTTTTTGGGGTTTTTTAAACCAGCTTTCCAATTTTTGTCACTCGACTGCTCCATACTCCAGTCCAGTTGGTTGTGGTAAGTAGCATGATGGAGTTTGACAACTGCCATTACACATCACAGAACATGTGACTTCGAGGTGGTTATGAGTATCACCCATAGGTTTTTTTCAAGAGTGGTTTTGAAGCTCAACTAATGCGGCTCTGGATGTCACCATCTTGGCCTTGCATAACTCACCTGCCAACCCATAAATGGGCAAATAGATGGAGCGTGGGCAAGACTGAAGTTATCTAGGGGATGAATGAAGCCCAAACACACCACCCAGCTTGAGTTCCCAAACAAATGAAGTTATGGCTAACAGGCTAACTTTGGTTTAGGCATTTGATTAACTGATGTTTTTGTGGAATGGGCAGTGGTTTTGACAATGGATGGCTTGGGTGCGGGTATTAAAACATATGACAAGCATATTGCCTGAGTAACCATCGCACCAGCAGTGGACCTAATATCACCAAGCAACCTGCTAATTCATGCTAACCTGGTGCTGACGGTGCTAACATATAAATTAAACAACACTAACATTTCACTCAACAGAAATACTGGCACACCAACGTCTTTGATGATGTGTTAGTGCAATTAACCACATAGTAAGCCATATTATTTTAGATATTTGTAATAAAATGCTCAGAAAGCACAAACAGTCGACTCAACCGGGTTGAGTCCACATGCGCTAGCAGCCACTGGTAGCAGGACCCTGGCTCTGGCACCCAGCTCTCATTCAAAGCCACCAAGCCCCTAATTATTCCTATCTTTATGGCTTAAAATACAACCCCAAATCAAAAAAGTTGGGACAATATGGAAAATGCAACAAACAAATCAACACAACAGCAACAAAAAAAAACAGTGATCCTTACATTTGCTCTGACTTATTTCATTGCAGACAGAATGAACCCAAGACATTTCATGTTTGTCCAGTCAACTTCATTTCATTTGTGAACACACATCCATTCCTGCATTTAAGGCCTGCAACACATTCCAAAAAAGTAGGGATGCTAAACCATTTACCACTTTCTAATGTTGCCGTTCCTTCTCACAACACTTAATACAACATTTTGGCATTGAGGATACAAGCATACAAGCAATGAAGAGGGTCAGGCGTTAATTTCTTCTATTCTTCCTGAAAATGCATCTTAAGGTGTGCAACAGTACGGGGTCGTAGTTGTTGCATTTTTCATTTCAAAATTCTTCACACATTCTCTATTGGGGACAGGTGAGGACTGCAGACAGGCCAGTCCAGTAGCCATACCCCTTTTCTTCCGCAGCCACACCATTGTAATGTGTGCAGAATGTGGTTTTGCTTGTCTTTTTGATAATGATGATGTTCTTGATGCAGTGCCATCAGAGGGATCACAGATCAAGGGTGTTCAGCTTAGGCTTGCCTCTTGCCCTTTACGCACTGAAATTCCTGCAGATTCCTTGAATCATTTAATATTATGCACTGTAGAGTGCAAAATATGCAAATCCCTTCCAGTCTTTCTTAGAGGAACATTGTTTTCAAACATTTCAATAATTTTTTCATGCATTTGTTAACAAACTGGAGATCCTCTGCCCATCTTTGCTCCTCAAAGACTCAGCCTTTCATGGATACTGCTTTTGTACCAAATCATGATTACAATCACCTGTTGACATCACCTGTTCCCAATAACATTATTAAATTTTTTGTAACATCATTACTTGCCCTAAATTGTCCCTGTCCCAACTTTTTTTGGAATGTGTTGCAGGCCTAAAATGCAGGGATGGATATATATTAACAAATGAAATGAAGTTGGCCACACAAAACATGAAATATCTTGGGTTCATACTGTCTGCAATGAAACAGAAGTCAAAGTATTCACTGCTGTGTTTTTTATTTGCATTTTAAATACCGTCCCAACTTTTTCTGATTTGGGGTTGTAGCTTAAACTGATGAGTTATTAAAAAAAATACCACCCTTGTACAGTTGTCATGAAGGGAGAAACTAGCGATACAGACCAAAACAGTTTTTTGTACCAGCCTGTAAACATGTTTATTTCTGCTGTAAAGTTGGAACATTTAACAAGGGCGTCTATGGGGGAGCCAGTCTCAAGGAACTGCAAAATTTGCCTCTTCCACGTTAGCTTCATTTAACAAGACTGGAGGTTGGGGCTTGGTTATGAGCTAGCACTGCAGCGAAATACAATAGCTTCTAAAGCTCTGCAGCACACATTTAACATTTTTTAACTTCTATATTGTTTTTCACTTTCTTGTTACTGACTTTAAGGAAAAAAAAGTTTCATCTTCACTGTAATTTCTTCTGCAAGTCTTCAAATGAAAACCAAGGCAACTGTGAATATGAGTTCATGTATCAGGGCTGCTATGTGATGCTGCTATGCAGAGTATCAGCGCCATGAGGTCGGTGCTGTCCGTGTACTGCAACACAGGTCTTTGGTCTTGTTTTGTGAGGTGTCTAAAATCGATACTGCTGGTAATTCTTCGCTCCTCTGAGATCAAAGGGGGGGAAAAGGAATTCAATAAAAGTACATTCTGCTAAAAAACAGGTCAATTTAGCTGCAGCTGTAACTTAGCTGCAGCTGTGTGTAACAATCGCAACGACAGGAGAGTGTAAAATTACTGGAGAAAACTTCATTTTTGAATGCCACAGGTGCAGGTCGTTGTTTTCTCTCCATTATTGCCTATTGTGTGTACGGCATTGACAAAACCAACAACTGAAGATTCTACATGTTTGCAGAAAGCAGAAAAAGCAGCAGTGGAAATAAGATCTGCACATTAGCGTGTCTTGTCACTTTGTTACTTCAGAGAGAGTGTCGCCTGCTGACGGTCCTTACCTCCCAGGGTAGCAGAAATGAGGAAGTGGGTCCCGTACTTTTTGATGAGGTTCTCGTTGATTTGCTGCAGGGTTGGCCGTCGCCCCAGTAACCGCAGGTTGCGTAGGAACTCTGGCGCTAAGGGCAAAGACGCTTTGAGGAAATCTCTCTTTTCCGTAGCAAGGCTGTTCACCTTCCAATGGCTGAACTCCCTGAAATTATAAATACATAAGTAAGAAAGGTGTGAGGTCCGCGTTACTGTCAAACAGATTATAAAATGGATCATACTTTAATTAACCTGAATTTGCTGGAAAACTGGAATGTTTTACATTAAATCCTTGTATTCATTCAGTGAACATTTGTCAAATCTAAAATTGTGTAATGAGGGAGGGTGTGGCCTAAAGTGATTAACACCCTATATCAAGGTGTGCATAATTATTAGGCAGCTTCTTTACCTCAAGCAAAATGGGCCAAAAAACAGACACTGAAAAATCTAAAACTGTAAAACACCTTTCAGAAGGATGCAACACTCTTGAAATAGCTAAGGTAATGAGGAGTGATCACTGAACAGTCAAATGTTTTATTGCAAATAGTCAACAGGGTTGCAAGAAGCATGTGGAGAAAAAAAGATGCAAATTAACTGCAAAAGAATTGAGAAGAATTAAACGTTATGCTACCAGGAACCCATTATCCTCCAGTGCCACCATATTCCAGAACTGCATCCTACCTCGACTGTCCAGAAGTACAAGGTGTTCAGTGCTCAGACACATGGCCAAGGTAAGGAAGGTTGAAACACGACCACCACTGAACATGACTCACAAGTTGATACATCAAGATTGGGCCAAGAAATATCTGAAGACAGATTTTTCAAAGGATTGGACAGATGAAACAAGAGTGACTCTTGATGGACCAGATGGATGGGCCCGTGGCTGGATCACTAGTGGACATACAGCACCACTTTGAGTCAGACACCAGCAAGGTGGAGGACGGATACTGGTATGGGCTGCTATTATTAAGGATGAGCTCATTGGACCTTTTCTGGTTGATGATAGATTAAATCAACTCTCAAACCTACTGCCAGTTTTTAGAAGATACTTTCTTCAAGCAGTGGTACAGAAAAACGTATGCATCATTCAAGAAGGCCATGTTTTTTGTGCAGGACAATGCTCCATCACGTGCATCCAAGGTCTCCACTGCTTTTCTCGTCAGCAAAGGCCTCAAAGATGACAGAATAATGACATTGTCCCCTTCCTCACCTGATGTATACTCTATTGAGACCCTATTGGGCCCTTCTTAAACATGAGATTTACAGTGAGGGAAAACAATACCCCTCTTTGAACAGCATTTGGGAGGCTGTGGTTGCAGAAGTTGATCATCAACAGATCAAGCAACTGACAGACTCCATGGTTGGAAGGCTCATGGCAGTTATTATAGAGAAGGGTGTCTATATTGGTCATTGAATATGTTTGAAATGTCAAAAGTGTTTATTTGTTAATTTTGATTTATTTGTTATGCTTACTAAAATAAACAAGTGAGATGGGAACATTTTAATTTTTCATTTAGTTGCATCCTAGTTCTTCAAATTCAAACATATGCACCCATTTCTTGTTTGTTTTTTTGTGCAATCATTCCACCCTGGCAAAAGAACAGTTCAAAGAAATCATTAATATCCCAAAAATACCATGACAATCATGCCCATGATGACTGTATGTAAACTTCTGACTGCAACTCTATCTATCTATCTATCTATCTATCTATCTATAAAATTAGACCACAATTATTGGTTGTTCTTGTTAGCTGGTACCTTATACAATATTTGCTGAAATTAGGTATCAGTGGATTAATGTGCATCGGTTGATGTTGAAAATGATTGATTTTTAATTGGAAGGAACACCAAACCATGCAGGGTAGAAGCACTTATCGTTCATTCATTCGTTTTCTATACTCGCTTATATCAATTAAGGGTCATGGGGGCTGGAGCCTATTCCAACAGTCATTGGGGAGAGGTGGGGTACACCCTGGACAGGCCATCTGTCAAACGTAGGGCCACATATAGACAAACATTTTCAGTTGCAATGAATCCAAATATAAATGTTTAAAAAATATAGGACTACTTTGCCTTGTGGAATTCTATAGCAGGAGCTTACGGCATGGCAGAGGTTTGCGCACCCCGAGTGCTTCTAGTCTTATCAATCAGTTTGCTGAAGTTTCACTCATTGAACTATATTACTGGAATGGACAGATGTGGTTTTCGAGCATGCAA
>OMMV01231811.1:0-11209 GCA_900302635.1 Chatrabus melanurus | reverse complement strand
TCTGTATCATTGATAGTACGGCCATAGCAGATGGTCCCCCCTCTGAGTCTGGTCTGCTTGAGGTTTCTTCCTATACTTATAAAACATCCAGGGAGTTTTTCCTTACCACTGTTGCTATTGTGCTTGCTCAGGGGGTGGGTAAGGTTAGACCTTGCCCTTGTGAAGCGCCTTGAGGCGACTATGTTGTGATTTGGCGCTATATAAATAAATTGAACTGAATTAGCACTGAACTCCCATCTGTTTGCACTTCTCATGTCACCTGTGCACTACGGGCACTGCACGAGCAATCAAATACCAAAGAGACCGCAAAGTGCCTTAAAATTCAGCCCATACACACGGTGAAGAAATAATATAAAATCAGCATTTCTTGGTAATGACTTAATCTGAGTGGAAAGAATGTTCAACAAAAATTAAATGCAAAGCTGTTTTTAAAAGTGTGAAAAACTGTAATGAAATAAACCTTAAAGATTTTTTTTTTTTTTTTAATGACAGAATTTGGTCCATGACAGGCAGCGTGCTGTAAAAGTTGTGATGACAAGTTTGTCTTTCTCGATAACTTTGTCTGCTCACGACTCGCTGGTGTGTTGGATTTATCACACAGCCCCTCCCCCGAGTGCTCCGGGCACAAGAACACGCTCCCAATCCTCAGCTGAGCATAAATCAGCACATATCCAACTTCATCAGCAAAACAGATGAACAAAACAGTAAGTTTGGCACTATCAGTTGTTTGTCTTTGCCTTCAGCTCATTTCCATTCAAGCAGCAGCAGTGCAGGCGCTAACTACGCCATAAAAAATGAGAAGCTTAGCAAATTATAGATCTGCAAGCTTATTATCATAGAAATTAGACTGTCACCATAGATATTGACATAGAGGCTCACTTGCCCCGTTAAACTTCAAAAATCATCTTAGCAGCTTATGCATAGCCTATTGTGTTCTCTTATGTGATGGAACAGTGTAGAAAAGCCAAGGACTCGATGTGTTTGATTAATTCTCAATTTAAAATTCATTCAAAATAACATTTCAGATGAGTTTATACTTAAACAGAATCATGAGTATGACATTCATCATCATGACATCAGAAATATTTCAGAACAGCTGTCTTGATATTTCAGAAGTCTAAAAAAGCAATTTTATAAAATTTACTTCGTGATTTAGTTTTGTATCTTAAATGATTGTCACACAGAGTTTACAGAAGGTACTTTTGCAAACTGCACATTGAGTTTGTTTGATTCTTTATTTTATTTTTTAATTGAGAAGTCTGTTCTTTGCAATACTTAGGATACTTATGATAATTTCTGGCCGTGGGCCCATATAACCAGATCATCTGCCGATACTTCTGCCATTAAACTTTATGAATGCGCTGTTGTAGGATGATACAGATAAGGGCCCAGGTCATCAGCCCAATTGAATTTCCGTGGTTGATCTGTTCAATACATGTCAAGTCTGCTTTTAAAAGTATCCATTGATGGGGCAGTCACAACATGTTCAGGAAGAGAGTTCCAGTCATTAGTGATCCTATGAGTAAAAGAATGATGCTTGTTCTTGCTCTGGGCTTGGGGAGTTTGAAGATATGCCCACATGTCATCATCAATTTGGAAGGCTGAAGGAGCTTTCCGCAGGTGCTGTCATAGATGTAGTGGATGATTTTGTAGGATTGGATCATATCTCCCACCTTCAAAACGTCAAAAACGTAAGGTCGGTAGGTCGAGAATCCTCAGCCGCTCGTGGTAGGGGAGATTCTTGAGCATGCCTAGTTGTTTAGTGGCTCCCCATTGGACACTCTCGAGGGCCTTCACATCTGCCTTCAGCTTTGGATTCCAGACTGGCACATCATACTACAGATGGGGCCTGACAAATGATGTATACAGTGGCTTGAAGGAGCCCATGTTGAGATATGTGTATGTGCGCCGGATAATGCCATAACACTGTTCACCCTAATGTTTCTGGCTTGGATGTCTGCCCTGAAAGTCAGCCCTGAATCATGTATGACTCCCAGATCCTTCTCAGCTGCTGGTCTCTTCAGTACAGTAGTGCAACTGTCTGGAGATGTCATGGTGGAAGTGATAAAGCTCACATCAGTGGAGTTTTCTTGTGCTTAGGACAAAAACACACAGACAAAAAAAACCCCTACTTTTTTAAAGTCAAGAAGTTGTGGAACAAACCAATTAAGACAGAGAGCCCAGTCTTACACCCCCATGAAAGCAATGCACAGCACGTGTTATTTCCCAACCAACGCAGTTGCCATTTTCACGCCGAGTGCCCACGTTTTTTCACTCACGAGCATACTTGCACCCATGGATGTGTTGGTCTTAAAATAAGGTGTGGTCAAGTGCAGTGTTGGTGCATTGCTATCGTGAAGCAGCAGAAAGACACTGCACCATACACCACAAAAAAATCTGATCTAACGTTGAGCGGAGAATTTCTCTGCTATTTTTCCAGTGCAATATCCAGAGCCACCTCACAGAGGCAGACTCAAGATGCACATACACACAAAGAAGCACATTAGCGCTCATCATCACTCAACAACCAAAAACAAAACTGAACTGAAAACAAAACAAATAAATATAAATAGTAATGAAAATACAAAACTTTATTCATGCTGGTTTGTCTTCCTTCCTCTGTTCACAGGCAGGGAGCACCAAGACGACGCTGGTCACAGGACAGTTCAGGGGAAGTGGGGAGCTGGTTGCACCTGATGGCATACGGAGAAGATCAGGTGGACAAAAATGAAGGCGGAGGTGCAGGAATGAGGTCGTGCTGAACTGCTTCACTTCAGGGGACCGCTGCTCCTGATCTGTTTGCACACTTTGACCCTTCGTGCGCAGATCCATTTCCACGCCAGAAATCCCTCATGTCTGATCCCCCCATCTAAACAGCAGTATGCCAGGATCAAGCACACACACAACGTAAAGGCAATGACCGACGACAATCTGGTTTAATTCATGCTATGCCCAAAAAAGCTCAGGTCTGGGAGGATGCGCTGGTGCCATGTGTCACTGCATCCACCACACTACGGAACCATCTTGGGTCCTGGATGGCAACCACACAGGCAGACAACCGGTCCATCCCCACCTTTCGAAAGTAATCATCTATCTGCCGCAGCCAGGAGAAGTGTGGGCGTGTCCTTAGACTTCTCCAGCTGCTGGTACTTCTGGTTTCGTTTGGATTTTACTTCAGGTAAATCACTGGGTCAGTAAGGATGTCTGCGGGTCTTAGTAAGGATGGCCATCTACCAAAGTAAATGCACGGTTGTTAAAGAGTATTGGCATAAAATGGTGAAGTACATGTTCATTTTCAATGAGCCTGCAGTTTCTGTAGTGTGTGCACATGTAGAAAATACCTTCTGCTTGAAAGTCAAAACCGTTTTTGTTCTCCACAGAAAATGATGAAAATATTTTTTTTTTCACCTGCTCACAACATGTAGAGCATTTTGGGAAAAAAGTTTAACTTTTCTGTGAAAGTGATCGTAAATCTTGTGCTGATGGAACTGTAAGATATTATTCCTCTTTAGCCCCCGGACACTGTAGCGTGAAATGGATGAGAGTCTACTGCTTCTCCTGGATGGGATGCAGGTCCATCGCAGGTTAGTCCCCTGGCCAATGCCAGTACCCATTTACAACTGGGTGGACCGGGATGATGTAGATAAAGTGTTCTGTCCAATAACAGACAGGTAGCCTGAAGCCAAGACCTGGAATTGAACCCCAGCCTACAAATTGGTAGTCGAACTTCTATGCCACAGACCCACCTGCTCCAGCAGAGAAGAAGCAGTAATATTTAAGGAGAATGTTCCCGAAGGAAAGCAGACACTGGTATGTTTCTTCCTAACCCTCAAAGAGCCTGAGGATTTGGACCACTGGCTGCTTGTGTGCTTTATGGAACGTCTCCTCCAGATCTGTGCCTTCGCTCCATCCTGTCTCGAGCCTCTGTGGGTCAGTTTTTGCTCCAAAGTGATATTCAACAGACATTTCAATTATCTTATGAAGTAAAATTTAAACAAACTAAGCATCAGGCTGCAACCCAGCAACATGTTTGAAAGCTTTCTAAATGCAGAGTATTGAACGTTTTTAATTTTGTGCAGCAGGTACAAGTTTTTTTTTAAATGATTTCACAGATGTTAGCAGTATCATCGCTCCTGTTTAAATCCCATATTTCCACACACTGAGCTGCTTTGCTCTTCTTATCTTCACTGATGTTCTTCATGATAATCGCGTTGCTACTTGCAGTGGATTGTGTTGGAATCATTTCTTTGAACATTGTTTATCATTTCTGGGGCAAATATTTGAAATTTATGCAACATTTCATTCTATGTGGAAGAACTTTTTTTTTTTTTAGAAATAAATGTATCGGACTGTTTATGTCATGTTTTGTCATAACACTAAATCTGCCATTTCACAGTTAAAACCATGATTGGGGCGATATTCTCTTTTCAAGACTCAAACCTGCTGATAACATTCAGACGACATGCTTCTTTTGTCAGACAGCTAGAACCTTGTCAGTTCTGCCATCTTCTGCACTGTACTGAGATTATTGGGAGTAAAGTCATCAGTATTCAGATCTGCTTCTTTCTCATGAGCACAGACAAAAATAATATTTCACAAATAGCTGCATGTTCACATGAGAAGATGTGAAACAGTGAATTGAAAGTCAGACAGCAAGAGAAGCTGGAAGAAGCAGCAGCTTGTTTAATGATACGTATCATTAAAATCTTGCTGGCAATCAAGCCTCGTACTGCTCTGCTCACCTTTAACGATTGCTTCATTCGTGAGAAATCCTTTTTATCATTTTAAATTACTTTAAGAAGGAATACATGAGTCAGTGGGACCGACGTATCAGGAGTTAAAAATCCACTGTATACTCTAAATGGCAGTAAGATAATGCTGGGAACCAGTCTGGGACCATGCACTGGTGCCGCACTTCGCCACATCCATGACCCACGAAACTGCCTTGGGTCCTGGATGGCAACCCCCCTGGCAGACAACCGCTCCACAGTACAATATACCGGTTGCGATGGGTGTCCTTGTGCGTTGCACGGACTGTCTTGACTTGTGCTTTGTTGTGGTTCCGTTGTTGGGGTTATTTCCTGGTTTTTCACACGCAGCCACATGCATAATCACGTGCACCGCTGTTTGGTGATCATGCCTGGGTTTACTTCTGCGGCCATTCTGTTTCTCTCGCCATGTCCCTTCGTGTTTGTACAAGCTGTCTTCTTTTATTTGACGATGCACCGCCACTCCCCCTGTCTCCCTGTGTCAGTGATTTCATCGTCTGCATGTCTCCTTCTTAGCAACCTGGTCCTCACCTTTGTTTCCTGTTTTGTACTCCCCCCCCCATCACTCACACACACACACAGTCACACATCTATTATCATATGTGGATTTCAGTTCTGTTTTTGCTTTTGATCGTCTCTCTGGGTTTGTCCCTTGCTGGTGCACTTTATTCTCTGCGTTTTGTGATCGCTCCATGTCTTGTCCTGTCATATCCTTCGTCTCCTCATTCTTTCTTTTGGCGCAGTCACACTATGACGTTTGGGCCAGCGTGGACGAATGTATTTGCAAACGTCTGTGTCCATCCAGCAGTGGGCAAGGGGCGCCGACGTTTGCAAATACATTCGTCCACGCTGGCCCAAACGTCAAAGTGTGACTGCGCCTTTAGATTCTAATTTTTTTGTCCTGGCTTTGGTCTTGGGTTTTTTTTTCTCTGTGTGCTCCTCAGAATTCCTCCCATTTTCCTTGTTTTTTGCCCCCTGCTGTTATTCCTGGTGTTTTTCCCAGTGAATTTAGTTGTCATTTTTGTGCAGTTTTGAGACTACCACATTCTCTTTCCTGTTAAATATTTTATTTTTTAGGAATTCCTGAGTGTTTTTTCTGCATGCATCTGGTTAAATTCTGCAAAAACTGTAACACTCAACATGTTTAAAGATACATTTGACTTAAAATGAAGTTTTCAGATTTGTTCTTTTCCAAAGCAGAGGTACAGCGGCCACCAAGGCTGGCTGTTATTACAGTGATAATGAAATTCTTACTGCATTCTATATAAATTTGTACAGTTGTATAATCCAGAAGGTTACTGAATTTTAATATGGTAAACAATAGGTTTAATGATGAGTAGTAATTTAAAAATATTGCTATGGCTTTTTGTGAATAATGACATAATATTTGTGCCCTTTATGTTCTATTTATGCTTCACTGTATCCCAAAATAATGTTGTGTGAGTATAAATAACATTGAGTTTGTCCTGTATTCTGGTCTATGAATCTTCAGTTAAAATTCCAAAGACATTTACGGTCTTTGGATTTTTTGATTTCACATTTTTCATTTGGGATTTCTAAGACAGCCGACACTCTGCAGGAATATAAAGTTCTTAAATTAGTTTGAACAATCTACTCCTACATGTAAGCAATAAAATTTAGGGGTAAAATATTCAACAACTTAAAAGTAAGATCCTTATGGAGTAGTTTGTACTATTTTGCAAAGAACAGATTTATAACCTGCCACATTAATCCTAAAAATGACTGTGCTTGTCTGGAGTCGGTCCTGAGTTTGGTCCTGAGGTGGAAATCTGTGTTCACGTTTGTTGTGACTGATGATGTTTGGCAGGAAAAAAAAAACACCTGAAGCCCCTGTGTGTCACCCGTAGGTGTTAATGCAGAGGCTGAAGATGCAAATAGAAAACTGTGGTGCAGGTGTTACCGTAGAATTCAGTTTAGACCACGAACCCTGAAGAGATCAGGGGCCGTTTTAAGATTCCAGGCAGGTGAATAATCTTTTTGTATTTGCATCGCGACTTTGAAGATGCTGTCTGCGTGATGCTCTGTCCTGGTTGTTGCAGGAACACAAAAGTGAAGAACTTCAGAATTAAAAAAAAAAAATTAAAGCTACTCGTAGTAAAGATAACTGTTTTTTTTTTTGGTTTTTTGGTTTTTTTTGGAAAGCACACTCCTTTAGTAACTGTGGAGAAATCATATTTATCCATCGCTGCTTATCCTAATTTAGTAGTATATCATTTAACTAGACAACCCCAGATACAAATTTTTCACATTTGTATCACTCCAGCACTAAAAGTGAAAAACAGATGTTTGGAATCTGTTCACACCAAAACAGATTGTAGGAATTCTTGCTAAATGTGTTAAAGAGGCCCGTCACACAAACATTTTGGCAGTGAAATTTCACAGCAAACTGTCGTTCATTTAGTACAGATTTGTCTTTTTGATTTCATCATTGACATTCAAACCGTTCCAATACTGCGGACCTCTGATGCCCCAGAAGTAAAGAGTGTCCAAAGAGGCAGCTGTCGTATTCACGAACGAGATCACAGAATAGAATCATAGTGTAATTTGAGAAATGTTTGTTTGTTTCTTCCACTGCTCCTCTGAGGTGCTTGGGCCAGTTTCCACCAAACTTGCTTTATTGATGTAGGTTGACCCTAGAATTGCCCTTAAGGTGTTTTGTGTGGGCAAAGGTCAAAGTCAGGGGGCTCCAAGGTCAACTTTTATCTGTTT
Organism: Chatrabus melanurus; assembly: GCA_900302635.1. Lineage (NCBI taxonomy): Eukaryota > Metazoa > Chordata > Actinopteri > Batrachoidiformes > Batrachoididae > Chatrabus > Chatrabus melanurus. Next base: position 3,710 of record OMMV01231811.1, on the reverse strand, counting down.
GTTCCCCTACTCCTCCCAGGTCCTTTGGCCAATTTCCATCAAATATGATCTGTGGATAACAGTCAACCCCAGAATTGGAATTGAAGGGTATTGTTTTGTTGTTGCAAAGGTCAAGGTCATTGGAGTCAAAGGTCAAAATTTATTAATTTTTTGCTCCAGTTTACACTAAGCTTGGCACACATATGGAAGTAGGTTCTTGAAGGTAGGTTCATATTTAAATCTCAGAAAATTGTGCAAAATAATAAAAAGAAAACACCTCCAACTTTACAAATGGCGCCCCGTACTTATCACTGTCACCATGCTACCCTTCATGTTTCCTGGATGTATGTGGAAAATAATGAAGCGCGCACTAAAATCCACATATCCTCTCTCTGCTGACATTTTCAGGACTTTTTTTTTTAATGCAGATGTCTTTCTGGGCATTTACTGATATTTGCTGACTGTTGAAACCTTACCTTTGGAGGAAATCTCCATAAAACTTCATCATGATTCAAAAGCAGACGGTCTTATTCCAACCTCTCCAGACAAGCCTGTATCATGACTAAGACTTTATTGTTTGTGTCTATAAATACTGAAATGATATCATTTGAGTTATGCTCAAACTTTTGACAAATGTCAAAGTTTCCTATCTGTGGAATAGCAAAGACTTTTTTTTAAGGTTCACTTGCATTTCCAATCTTCTGTGCACAGAATGTGTCCTATTACCAAAGTCTGTTCGGTTATTGAATATAGAGAAGAAAGACAAACAGAACCTTTCAGTGATTGTTTTTGTTTTGAAAGATAAATGTAACGTAATGTGATTTGGATGTTTTCAAATCCAAATATCGGAGTGAACTGTCATTTATCCAAGCTTCTTTCCTTCTATACCTGGTTTTTGCCTCTTATTTCAGGGCATGAGAAATTGTTTGTATTTTTTTCAAAAAAAATCAATCATCCAAAGTTGTTTGGGGAGTTCATTGCATTGACTCCTGATTGTTGTATTTGTTATTGTGCCCATTTTAGTGATGTTTTGTTTCTGAACAACTAATCTCAAAGCTGTAATCCATTTGGATTTTTTTTCCAGTATTTTCTTCAGCACCACAATGTCCATAGTGCCCTCAGATATGAAACACCTGCACGGCTTGATTGAAATTCTAGGCAGTTCAAGGAGGTGAGACAGTCGGCTGTGACGGCGGCCCTGAGAGTGGACGACGAGGCATTTCCTCGCGGAATCTGTGATCAGGTGACTCACCATTTGTGGTCTAGTGACCCTCAACCTGCTTAGACAGGAATCAAAGCACTTTGTTCATCCAAACCAACACCTCATCCCACTGCAGTTATGGCAGAAGATGGTTCAGTTCTGACAGATGCCTCTGCTGTACTGTCAAGTTGGGCTGACAACTTTGAGCAGTTATATAAGGTTGATCCTTCTGCTGGGCTGTTAGACGTCTCCAGTGCCAGGGTTCTTGTGGCTGATTCTCCAGTCAATAGCGAACCTCCAAATGTTATTGAGATTGCAAAGGCTGTGAAACAGCTGAGAGCATGAAAAGCTCCAGGGATCTGTGGCATCGGACCAGTGCTCCTCCAGCCAGGCGGGGATGCTGCTCTCCTGGCATTGCACACCATCTTTGTTTCAATCTGGGAGACGGGTATCATCCCTACAGACTGGAAGAAAGGACTTGTTGTTCCAGTCTGGAAAGGAAAGAGTGCTCGTATGGAATGCAACAACTATAGTGGTCCTGCACGTACCTCTTGTTTTTCATCAAGATCCAGTTTCACTGGATGCTGCTCTGCTTGCCCAGGCTGATAAATCACCAAAATGTGACACTGTGCACATTCCCCTGAGTTCTGATGTGTTAATGACAAAATAAGTGAGCAGCTCTGAGAACCAGAAGTCACAATGAATGAAAGTTAACCAAAATTAAAATCATTATCCCTCGCCGGCCATAAATCCAGAAGGGGGATGCAGAGTTGTACTCATACGTCTGTGTGTGCTTGCGTCAGTCCCTGATTCCATGATTCAAATTACTGGTGGGGGATTTGACACGAGCATGTCTTTTTCTTTCAGGAAGTACCGTGAACAGGAGAGCTGATGTCAGAGTACATAAATAACCCAGAAAAGTGAACAAACAAGGAGCCAAATGCATTTTCTTTTCAGATCGGTAGAATTTTTTTAATTAAACATTTGTCACTAAAACACACCCAACGCTAAACTCTTTGCGATCTACAGGTGTTTTCATACAATTTACATCAAAATGACACAACATAAAGTTTAGACTTATTGAGGAAATATCAAAGGACTCATTGAAAAGGAGTAAAGCTGTTTGTCCTGATGTTATCTTGTTTTTTGTTAGATTTTTTCTGGCATCATTATTGGTACAGTAGTACCAATACACAGGAATGGCACAGATGTGCCTATAGTTCTATGCAAACACAGCAAAAACTCCGGAAAAATCATCACTTGGCTATAAAAAGTAACGAGAAGCCTTATTCGCTATCCAATGAGCCCATGCCTAGAAACCATCCCTAACATACTTTAATAAACATTGAAAAAAGTGCCATTTCTCCATCTTCTGCTTTGTCCAAGTGTAGCTCATCCATAATTCACTTTCAGAAACTGCTCTTGGTGGAAATCCAAGCCAACAGTTCCTAGCTAGCTCCTTTTGCAATTAATTCTTAGATATTTGCACGTTTTGGGTACATACAGGGGAGAAAACTTCTCCCCCAGTTCTACAGTAGTGTTGTGGTGTTTGTGAATGATCAGATTCTTATGAATGGCTATTTCGTATGAACAATTCACGAATCGCGTTCAAAAAAATCAGATCGTTCGAACAATCCGATCCTTTTGAACGGCTCTTTTGTATGAACGAATTGAGCCCGAACAGAGCCCGACTCAGCTGGGAGCCATTCATCTTATCAATCAGTGTGCTGAAGTTTCACTCATTGAACTCTATTACTGGAATGGACAGACGTGGTTTTCAGGCATGCAACAGAGCTGCCATTGCTAAGTGTTGAACAAGAGACCAGGCAAGGAGATAGCAGATCCTATTCAGTATGAAATGTATGTGGTTAAAGCCAGATTAGCAACATTTTTTCAGCATGAAAACAAATCAATATCTGGTTCAAGATGACAACATAATACTCTTGCTTGGTGTGGTTAAAATCACAGGCGTGTGCCTGAAATTAGTAGAGCATGTATCTGATCATCCAAAGCTTGCTGGTTCAAATCCCACATGAAGCATAAAACTTTTTTAAAAGATATTGGTGAATTAACCAAAGTGGTTATGACATTTATTGGGTAACAATGAGCACAGATTAAAAACAAATTAACAAATATAAAATCCAGAATTTGAAAGTATTTAAAACTGGACCAGTGATTCATATTTTAGGCGGCCTTATTCTTATTTTTTTTTTAAATATATGAATATAGTATAAAGCATTTATTTTTAAAAGTACGCATCATAAAGCTCCCAAATGCATCCTTAAACACAATACTAGATCCTGTGGGACCCATCATAATAACTTACCTTTTTCTTGCGAAATATTAACCTAAAAGCGTACTGATCCACATTTGTATAGAACAGCTGTCCTCGTATGATCAGTCCACTGCCAGTTTAAGCAGCAGGACACGACACGACCAAGCTAATTATAAAAGTTGATATTTTATATGAATTATGAAGATTTCACGGATGGGGTGGTTGCCAAATAATGACGCTGCCTATGATGAGTTT
>OMMV01231804.1:0-10943 GCA_900302635.1 Chatrabus melanurus | reverse complement strand
AAAAAAAAAAAAAAAAACCAGAAGCCTGTGGTCTCCGATGTACGTCTCACGTGAGAGTGCAGGTACACCTGCTTGCTGCAGACACACAGAGAGACATAATAGCACAGCGGTCCTGTTGTTCGTTCATATGTGTGATCGTCTGCTACACTGCATGCAGTAGGGGAGACCGGGGTCGGTTGTCACATGCTTATTACAGCCACACCAATTTGAGTTTTTCTTTTAGTTGTGGTGATGTCCTTGTTTCTAGTCTGAGTCTGCAGGTCAGCCAGGTCAGGTGAGAGAGGTTGACTTCAAAACTTAGGATGAGTATGAGAGAGATGGTAATATTGGTTCTTGTGATGAATGTTTTTGTATTGTTTTTACTTCAATAAGAGCTGTTTTCCTTAAACATTGTGTCCATTAATGTCATTAGCAAGCAACAATTAATGCCTAGTAGTACTAAGACTTACACATTTTTGAAGAATATCGTGTAATAGGGCTTGAAATACTTTTTTTTCAGTTACCTGCAAAATTGAAAGTTGTCAATTTTTTTTCCTGCAATTTGGAAAAACTTTCTGCAAATACCGACGTTGCTGTTCCTGGACACCGACAACCCTCTCAGCCTGTTGAAGCCTATATTATCATCATACATAGCTTAGTATGTCTCAAGAATGTACTTTACATTATGTAAATTAGAGACTATGATTAATTTAATGCTCAAAGCATCTTCTTATCAAACATGTTATAAACATGACTAAACACTAATGCAATTTGTGGATACTTGACATTTAATTCCACTTTTAATCTGCATAAAAAATATTCACACCGTCCAAAAGCAGTAAATATAAAGTAATAAATATAAAGGAAAACCATTGAATGAGAAGGTGTGTCCAAACTTTTGACTGGTACTGTACATGAAAACTCTATTTTTTTTATTTCAAAAATCCTGAAATAAAATATCATTACATTTTAAGTTCAAATCAAATATAGAGATGAAAGATCTATGCTGCACATACAGTATGTTAAAATAAAAATTGACAGTTATGGTGTTTAAAAAAAACAAAACCTGTTAGAACTGTTCCCAGTCTCCCCTATTTTACAGACTCTGAGTGTTCAGTCGTGTTTTTTACATTGCTGTGTTAAAGGAGTTTTTTTCAGGCATGGATCCTCACTGATATAGAGACATATGGAAATACAAAGCGAAGAAGGAATGCACAGTTGTTTATCAAAAGCACAAAAAACTGACACATTCATGTCCGTTCTTTTGAACTGTTAAATGTTAAAATGCACACGAGTCCTCGGTAAAAACTGTTTTCAAAACCACGAACCAATTGTATTTGTTTGTATTTTAAAAAATATACTGACTTGTGATATGTTACAAACATTTTAGGGGGGTACCTAAACAGAAAGGGTTATTTTCACACGTTAAGTTTCCTTTTATTCCTGTTATGAATGGTGCGCGTTCACGAGACAGATAAGCTGTTCTCGGCATAACAGCAGCTTGAATCAGGTGAGTTTTGATGAAGTTAAGCAAAATCACCAGGAAAAACAGAAAAAAAAAGACCCTAATTTTGAAAATCAGTATGATGGCGCAGAGCCATCGTTCCATTCTTTGGGGAGAGCCCTGCAGCTTGGGCGGAAAGGTTTTCGCCTGCAAAATTGCAAGTTGTTTATATTTTTTTCTGCAACCTCGAAAATTTTTCTGCAAATTGCAGGTTGCAGGTGGGTATTTCGAGCCATGTCTAATTATCGTTCTCGCCAAAATCCCCAAAAAAATCACGATATTATTTTTTGCCCATGTCTCCCACACCTAACATACATCCAATCTTGCATATCAGGCCTGTAACACATTGCACAAAAAGTTGGGATGAGGGCAATTTAGGGCTAGTAATGAGGTAAAACCATAAATAATGATGTTATTTCAAATAGGTGATGTCAACAGGTGATTGTAATCATGATCTGGTACAAAAGCAGTGTCCACGAAAGGCTGTCTTTTTCTCTTTTTTTTTTTTACATTTTCCATACTATCCCAATTTTTTCAGATTTGGGGTTGTAAATAAAAATCATTGTTTTAATCATATATAATGGTCGGGTAAATCCTGTGATCAGTTCAGGCTTGGTCTAAGGGATAATTTAACCAATAAACACATTCACATTCTGTTGTTGTGCACCACATTAGTATTGGGAATGAAGGCACTCAGCCTTGTCAGTTGGCTTCGTTAATAAATGAATATGTGAGTATGCACTACTGAACAAGCTTTAACCATCCTCTGGTAAACCAAGCAAAACAGGGGCAAACACAGTTACCAAGAAATTGCAAAGGAATTATAGGACAAATATGACTCTTCCTGACTCAGTGCAACGTCAAAGGATTATAGCTTCTACAGAATTAACATGAGCCAACAGACAGACTAGTGAGCTGGCACTGACTTGAGATTGACAGCACGTTCTTTGCCTGGGGAAAACGATGACACACTCATAAGAAACTGCATTATAACTGTAAGGAAATCTTGAACTGACTTGACCCCTCAAAAGAGATTGTCTCTCTTTCGCACTTTCCCTCTCTGTAGCTCATATGTGATAACGTGCATGCACCCATGCATGCATACACACAAGCAAATGTGCCTGACGCTGCTTATGAAATAGATTCGGTTGGAAATAATTGGCCCCATTGGTGATGGGAAGCGTTGGAAAGCAGCAGGGGAGAATGAGGGCGACACAGCAGCCACAAGAGGCTGATGCTGGTGTGTGTGAACATGTTGTGCGCCGAGAAAGGTATGGTGTGATTTCTTACGGTCCATCTTCTGTCCACAGTGTCAGTGTGACATAACGAATGAGTGATCTATGAATTGGACTCACTGTCACAGGTGTGTTATAACTACTACGAAACGTATATTAACGAGGCAGCGGCACTCTTCACTTTCTGTGCCGTTTCCATGGCTCAATACGATTGACCTCCACTCTCTGTGGGCTGGTAATTAGTGAGATTGTTTGGTGCTCTTTGGCTTGTTCAGAGGTCTCTGGGGAATTTCCACTTATTATCCGAGCATGGAACAAGTGTTAATAGGAGAGCTGGAGCTTTACTTTTGAGGCAAAGGGGATGTGGTGCATAATAGACCACCCAGATGACGATATAAATCCACTTGCGTGCCTGCACAAACACGAGCATGTCTGCACATACTCATTTCACCAATTTCTCTCCCAGAACATCAATTTTCTCGCCTATTCACACATTATGCTCATGTTCTGCACTAAGATGTTGCGTTGAGTTGCACAATGTGCGACTAAGACTACCACTGTGAAAATTTAAGCAGTCGCCCACATGAGAGATGACTGACAAATGGTGACAGTCCCGACTTCTCTATCCCTCTGCATCTCTGAGCCTGTTCTCTCTTTTCTCTCACTCCGTCCCTCTCTTGCCTCTTGTTTCCAAAATTTCAGTACGAAGTGGTTTGATTGGCATGTCACATGGAAAGCTGAAGAGGCCAAAGTAAAATATTATGCTGATATGCTTTACTGGAATTTACCTTAAACATTGACATCAAATCGAACAACAGTGCACTTAATGGCCCCCAGGACCAGCAATAAGGCTTCATAAGCAACTTGATAGGCCTGTCTGTTTTTATTTTGTTATGTTCATTCCTCATATTAAAAGATGCAACCATGGCCCAAAGTAGGATGTTCACTGGTCCTCACCTGTATTTATCTGAACCCAAAATTTCAGAGCTGAATATATAGTAAATATGAGAATATTATAACAATGAGTAGAATATGATTTTTTTCTTTTTACAGCGGAGGTGATGGTCTAGTTGTTAAAGCAAGGATCCTCGGTTCAAATTCCCATCAGACCAGCAAATCGCTGAGGGCCCTTGGGCAAGGTCCTTAATCCCCAAGTTGCTCCAGGTGTGCAGTTGACCGCCTTGCATGGCAGCACGCTGGCACTGGTGTGTGAATGTGCGTATGAATGGGTGAATGTGAGACATCACTGTAAAGCACTTTGAGCATCTGCTTCAGATGGAGAAGCGCTATAGAAATGCAGTCCATTTTACCATTTAGTAGTTTTATGCAGTAACATATTTAATTTTGAGGATCTCCTCACTGACTCTATTAGTCCTAGGCTTGCCCTGCTAATAGCAGGGAAAATGTCTCCACAAATTTACGATACATTTATTAAAATGACTTCCGTCATTCTTTCTTTCTTTTTTTCTTTGCTGTCTTTCTCTGCTTCTTTCCTTTGAGTTTTGAGATGTACAGTCTCTCAGATGCTGAATGATGTCTGCTTTAAGCTGTGTGTAGCAGGATTCAGATGTCAGTTTGTGTAAACTTGTATGTGGGAGAGAGGCGGCACTGTGGTGCCTTGGGGTGGTGATGGGCAGACCATGATGACCTGCCAACTTCCTCGACTAGAAGAATGGGGCTTGTTGAGCTGTGAAATCCTCCGAGGCAAAATCCAGAGCTCTTTGATTCTTCATGTGTCAGGCCTCTGCAGGGACATGGGCTGAGGTCCTTGATCCAAGATAACATAATACACCTGAAATGCAGCTTATCCTCACCTGTTAATATACTCCCGTGGAGCTGTAATGTATTTCGTCACCTGTTCCATTTCTGTCTTTTTTGTATCCTCCAAAACTTGATCCTCATCACTAGTAACTATTCAGGGAAAACAAATTACATTAATGCACGTCACTGACAGCTTTTGAGATGATTTAAAAAATATACCCAGCAGAGCACCTAGTACGCCTCTGCTTGGAGAAGTTGTTTGTGATTTTTTTTAAGGTGGAAAGAGTTATATTTTGCATGAAAAAATAGATGTGATACATCCTTGTGATTGAAATCATTTACAGTTGCGGATACAAAAGTCCACAAAAAAAAACAACAGTACTTATCGCAATGGTTAAAATGATTAATATGCTTTGCTGCATTTCTTTGTGTTGTACCTTCATACAGGAAAATGGATAACATCTAGGCTCCAGTCTTCCATGTGCCGTCTGACAAACTGTAGCTGAAATTTCATGTTTTATTTTTAAGAAAACCCTTTTCTGTGCCACTCCACCATGAAGCTGTAACTGGCGATGCAACAGACAAAAGTTGCACTATGCACAATTTCTCCAGTCGCAGGCACAGAAGCCTATACTGTGAATCCTTCAGAGTTGTCTTTGGATGTCTTGGTGGCTTCCCTCACTAGTCTCCTTTTTGCATAGTAACAGTTATAGAGAACTGCCGACTCCAATTTTATTTATTACAAATAAGATTATTACAGCCGTGCACGGTACCGCATATGTGGGTATTAGACCCCAAGTTGAAAATTGGGAGAAGCCAAAAGTGGATTATTATTTTCTGTCGTGCGTGTGTGTGAACAACATAACTCAGAGTTTTCATCCACTTTGACCAAACTTGGTGGAGTGATTAACCAAAAAAAAAAGAAAAACAAAGAGCGGGCCATAAGCATTGCCTTCATTTTGGAAATATTTCCTCCATTTCTTTCTGACAAATCAACATTTGCATCAACTGAGCCGACACCTGCTATGATCAAACTCTTTAATGTGATCATTAGAAAAGTCTGTCCTTTTGACTAGACTACATGAAATACAGAGATTTAAGCAGCGATTAGATGCCCAATTTGACACTGAAATCTTTAATGGTGACGCTTTAGCTCTTTGTGTTGTCTGGAGTGTGTATGTTTGTGTTGTCAGGGTGTGCATTTGATGTCTAATGGGGCTTAGTTGTGAATGTTTGCCTGTCAGCATGTTCAGTGTGCATAGACATTAATCCCGTGATCCTCATGTACACACGTGCAGGCAAACGTAACACGCATACCGTGACTCACAAGGGCCCTGCTCTGCACTGTTCTGTGTTCACATTAGCCACACTCCCAGTTGCTTTATTCATGGCTTCACATTGCACAGACAAATGACACAGGATCTCAGTGGGCAGTATGAACTGAGCCATGCCTGACTGCTTTCTGCAGACCATGGTTGCCTCTGAGAGTAGTCCGTGGCAGGCAGCCAGAGCAACTCTGACTAGGAGGTGGGATGGTTGGGGGTTTGGTGGGAGAGGAGGAATCAGGCCGTGGTCGTGAATGGAGCTGTATGTCTACGCTCCCACAGCAAGACCTTTGGGAGAAAGATTCATTCTCCTTGTTTTGAGATGCACCCTGGGCAGCTCGCTACTCAATTTTACATTTAACAACCCAATAACTCAGGTTCACAGTATAGACTACTACCCAGGTTAGCCTTTGACGGTTTGATGTGATATTTTTGAGTAGGGATGTACCAGTTCCACTTTTCCCTCCAGACACTGAGTCTGATACCTGCAGTCATGCTTTTGGCTAATACTGAGTTGCAATCTGAAACCAGTGCATAGAAATTGTGTACAGAATGTTCATACTTTTCTTTGTTGTGGAGATTTGCATTTCTTCCTCTTTGTTTTCTTGACTATGAAAAGCTGTTTTCAGAAATATTGTAAGCACATTTTACTGATAAAGTAACTGCATTTTGGCTTTGAGAAAGAATACATAATTGTAAGACGTAGTGACCTAAAGGTTGGAGAAGCAGGCTTGTAACCGGAGGTTTGTCAGTCAGGTGGGGCGTTTGGCCTTTGTGGGCCTGAACCTCCGGTTTCATAATGGAAACACTGCATTTATTCCCCTGACATTTGCTATGAACATGCAGATATCTGCAGGCGAGTTTGCCTGGAAATGCAAATGCGTGTTTTTATTTTAGAGGTTATGTAACCACATGACTAGAAATATACATGATTCATACACAAAGCCCTACAGAACCTATTTAAATACTTTTTATGCTGGCATACATCAGTCACTGCCTCGCTGCAGTGTAACCAGTAACCTGAGTGTTCATGTTGCATTAATTGGCCCCTTGGAGTTAAATTCCCTGTGTCATGCTGCTCGTGGCAATCGGTGTCAGAGTGCAGCAACCCTGACGGGGGAGAGAGTGAGTGTGACACAACGCTGCCCTTCACAGGATGTTGTGGGATGTGTCTCACGATGTACCCCTCCCCAACAGCTTCATATCGGGGAATGTTTGACCCAGCTCTATTTGTATGTGTGTGTATAAACACACACACACACACACAAATAGAAATACTTACACCTCCACCAGGAAAGACCCGCGGAACTGTGAAGTAATGAGAGTGCAATGACAGTGTATCTGATGACATGGAAAACAATGAGGAGTCAATATAGATCAAGGTAGAAATAATAATGACATTAATAATAGTCATGAATTCAAATAAAAAAGAACTGTGATAAGGAAGGTAGGGTGGGGTGGCACTGTGGTGTGGTAGTTAACACTGTCACCTCACAGCAAGATGGTCCTGGCTTTGGAGTCTTTCTGTGTGACATTAAGCGGGTTTACAAAATGAATGGACGGATGGATTTGCATGTTCTCTCCATGTCTGTGTGAACTCCCTGTGAGTACTTCCGCCCACAGTCCAAAATCATTCTGGTGTTCACACTTGTAATCACACATGGCAACAGTTTAAACCGTTAAGCAGCGCTTACACCTTGCAGAGTCGGCACAGCTCATGTGTCCCAGGGGAGGTTGACAGGCCGCTTAGTACAGATCAGAACAACTTGGGAAAGCTAGCTTAAACTCCTGCAAGTTTTGAACATGTTCAAAATTTTCTGCAGCTCGGTCAGACTCCTGGACTCTTCAGTCACCGTGATTTCAAGAGTTGAGGATGGTGTCAGTGCCGCGCCTCCCCGTGCCGTCTTAAGCCGAGCGTGGGCAAGGCTGTGGTGGCTGGGAGTCCACTGAGATCCGAATAAAAAAGACATTTCCCTGGGGCGCTCGTGGCTGAGGAGTTAAGGCGCATGCCGCAGAATCCCGACCTGGGCGACATTTGCTGCATGTCTCTCCCGCTCTTTGATTCCCTGTTTACTGTCTCTGCAATAAAGGCTGAAAAATGCCCAAAAAAAAAAATTAAAAAGACATTTCCCAATTTTTGTTGAGTGGTGTGCATTCTTGTGAAGAGTTGGCACCAAATGCGACCAGACAAGCACTGCCTAGGGAAATCATCCAAGGTGCGTTGAGTTGTAGCTTGGCCCATTACAGCACGAAACGAAGCCTGACTCAGCCAGGTGAAAGAGCAGCTTTCTTCTGCTGCATGTGACCATGTGATGGACTGACAACTCGCTTGGCTTTTATCCTAAAAAATGTGCATTTATATGCATAGAATTGTATATTAAATAAGCTAGAGGGTGGACTCCCTACACTGCTCACATATCGCCACTGTTGAGGGAGCTCTCAAAGACTGTGGTCGGCACTTGAACCTCCTCCCACTTCCCCTCTCCCACCACCCAACCCTGAGCATGACAAATGACATTCTTTGATGCAAAAGTCAACACATACAGTATGGTGGTACAAGGAGTTTCAGCAAGAAGCAGAGTTTGCATGACGATGTCAGTATGAGGGGAAAAAAATGAAAGTGCTTGAATTTAGATTTAATAGTGTGTCAAACAGTCCACAGTTGACACACATTTTGCCTTCCTGGTTTTGATTGAGAGTCCAGACCTGAGAATGCCAGTGGGCCTTCAAGCTAATTGTAACAACATGTTAATGAGGTTCAAAATTACCATTGTGCTCTTTAACCCTCCATAGCTACAGCACTTCCCTAAAGAAGGCCTGGGAACAATCAAACCTGACCGGAGAATTTCCTGCTGTCTCACCCTTCAGTTCTGTTTTCTGTCTCAAAGCTTTCTACACAGAACCACATCTGGCTGGTTATACAAACAACCCAAAGTAGAGGAAAGCCCAGCATAGTTTTGGGTCTGTTTTAAAAAAAGTTGACACACTTTTGGACTTTGACATGTTCTTATTTATTTATGTTTTAATGACATAATGTGAAAATCAAGTCTGCCTTATGTTTTCTGGCAAAGTTTAAGTGTGTCTTTCTCAGTGCATCTCCTATGAAGCTGTAGCTGGTGAAGCAACATGCTTAAGTTCTTCGACGTAACCTTTCCAATCACAGCCACTGAAAGCTTGTAAGTCCTTCAGAGTTGCAGTGAGTGTCTTGGTGGCTTCCCCCACTAGTCTCTGCACAATCACTCATTTGTGAGGACAGCCTGCTCTACAGGCAGATTTACTATACTGCACCATACTGTTTCCATTTCTTAATGAGTAAATTAAACAAACTCAAAGAGAGATTTGGTGACTTGCAAATGCTTTTATGTCTGTCCCCAGACACTAACTAGTAGCTATAAAACTCACTAGCTGTAAAAGTGGTGGTTTTGTTGTGATACATATGCAGTCTATTATTTTGTGTTTTATATCTTTATTTAATTTAGATCATATTGTAGAGATCTGTATTCATTGTGAGATCAGAGAATACATAATAATAATAATACATTTATTTATAGAGCACTTTAAATAAAAGAAATCAACAAAGTGCTGAACATAACTCCAGAACAACAGAAAACAAAGATCCCACATCCCCAGGTAAAATCCGATTTAAAACCCCAAAAACAATTACAATGTAAAAAAAAAAGTGCAGTCAGCAAATACAAAATAGATAAAAACATAGAAATAATGATAGGCAATAGAATATAAATAATTTTTAAGACCAGTCTTAAAAGAGTCAATGGACGTTGTCTTTCTAATACCAACAGGCAGGCTTATTCCACAAGGTAGGAGCACGGCAGGAAAAGCCTGCCTGCTTCTTTTTAACTCTGGGGACACAGAGCAAGTCCACATCCAGTGACTGCAGGGCACGAGGATGCACATAAGGCTTAACAAGTTCAGCAAAGTAGCTGGGTGCTTGACCATTTAAACACGTATATGTCGGCAGCAAAACCTTGAAATCTGCCCTTGCAGTCACAGGGAGCCAGTGAAGGGAAGCCAGAATGGGTGTGATGTGATCGAACCTCCTGGTTCTCGTCAAAAATCCAGCAGCAGTATTCTGTACCATCTGCACACATCTCATAGCCTTACATGGTAATCCAGAAAATAAAACACTAGAAGCAGTTCTTAAGGCCCCGCAGGTGGGATGTCCCAGGGTGGAAAAAAAACAAATCAACCTTTTTTTTTACACAAACAAAACAATCTTTTTTTTATTACTCAGTAAATATACAATAACTTTCATATGACCCAAACATCAACTCTCTAACACAAGAAGCTCCTGAGATAATCAAAAAGAATGTTTCCTTGGCAACCATTGTTTACCTTACAAACCATGTCAACATGGCATAAAAGTCCTTCCAAAGAACTTTCATATGAGCCAAACATCAAGTGTCTGTTATAAGTAGTTCCTGAGATATTCAAGAAATATTTTTTCCTGAGCAACCATGGTTACCATAGCAACCAAATTAACAAATCATGAAAGCCCTTCCAAAAGACATTTGATATGAGCCAAACATCAAGTGTCTATCGTAAGTAGCTCCTGAGATATGACATAAGTACAGAAAGGTCACTTGGCGGGACGTCATAACAGACAGATAGACGGACAGACACGGGGTCGGACTCCCGGTGGAGGATCGCTAGGTGATCTGTCCATTTCATGGGACATCCCACAATTATAATAGTCAGTTCTGGAAGACACAAAAGCATGAATCAAAAGCCTAGTCCATGCTATTCCATTTTCACAAAATACAATGGGCAACTGTATCAAAAGCTGCACTCAATCCAGCAACAGCAACAGTGACATAGAATCTGCATCCATTGCCATCAACAGATCGTTCACCACTTTTGTTAGTGCAGTCTCAGTGGAATGATGAGCTCGAAATGCTGACTGTAAAGGGGCTATCACACCTGCGGTTTTTAACTAACGGGCACTTTGCGACGGTACTCGCAAATGTGCACTTATTATCAGCAAAACAGCCACGTAACTGTTGTGAGCTCGCTAAACAGCCGCAAGTTGTTGACAATTGCACACCAGAATTTTCAAAATGTTCAAAATTTCCCATGACGAATCTGTGCTTTTAGCACGCAAGAGCTGTGCCACAGCCTCAT
>OMMV01231748.1:0-10113 GCA_900302635.1 Chatrabus melanurus | reverse complement strand
TGCAAATGCAATTAATCGTTCAGCCCTATAAGGCACTATTGCATCTTATCAACGTGTAATGCATGTCTGGCTTTAGGTCAGTCAAAACCTTGTTGCCGTGACAATTAATCAAAGCTTCCAGGTATTGCTTTCATGTCAAATACAAATGCTCTCTCGACAAAAATTTTGGACAAGTTCACACATAAGCACTCTGTGACCCATGTAACCTCTGTGCCATAGGTAAAATTAGGCCACAGTCAACACCTTGTTGTTGCAGTAACACATACACACACATTAAACTGAGATACTTTATATGCTCTCATACTTCTATATATTAGTAACACTTTACAGAGGTGGGGCGGGGGACACAGAAGCATGCTGCCTGTTGTGTCTAAAACCTGTTAGCGTGTGCATTTTCCATTTGACCTCAACACAAAATACTGACATAAATTAGAAGCACTCGGAGAGCGCAAACCTCCGCCACGCCATAAGGTCCTGCTATAGAATTCCACAAGGCAAAGTAGTCCTATATTTTATAAACATTTACATTTGGATTCATTGATACTGAAAACCTACCCTGAGACCTTGGAATCACATTGATAGCATAATTTGTTTGGAACAAATGATTAGTTTTTGGGAGTGATCCGGATCCAGGAATTTTTTAAAATCCTGAAAATCCCCATCTCCCATCATTGGCTAGATTTAAAAAAATTCAGATCTCCATCAATTCTTGAGCGATTAATATGAAATTTGGTGGAGACATATAGAGTGGCAACCTCGATCGTCCGGATCTGATCCAGAATCCAGATTTGACATCACTTTCAATTTTAACATTGAAAACCCCATTTAACATCTTTAAAAAATTCCTGGATCCAGAATATGATCCGGATCACTCCCAAAAACTAATCATTTGTTCCGTGGACACAGGCTATCAGCAAAAAAAATTTCATGAAAATCCATCCAGAACTTTTTCTGTAAAGTTGCTAACAAACAATCCAACGCAACCGAAAACATAACTTCCTTGGCGGAGGTAATGAAGTGAGTACTTATGTACAAGCATATATACATGGTATATTCACACAATTCCTGAGACCAGTTGTCTCAAACTGGTTCCAGAAAGGACCAAGAGGGTGCAGGTTTTCATTTCTACCACCAGCAGATGATTTCACTGATGCAAAACTTTGTGAACCAGTGAAAGACATTAAGGGTGGCAGGGTGATTCAGAGGCTAGCACTGTACCTCTTAGTAAGAAGGTCACAGATCTCAGACCTTTCTATGTGGGGTTTGTGTGTTCTCTTTGAGTCTGCTTAGGTTCTCTGCTGTACTTAGTCTTCATTCCACAGTTCAACATGTTTAAAAAAAAAAGCCCATTCATCTAATTGTTGAGTCTCTAATAACATTTATGCCAGCAAGAGGGCATTTAATGTAGAAAGGGACACATTTAAGAAACGTAAGTTAAAAAACAAAACAAAAAGTCAAATGCTCTGAATTTGATCATGTCATTTCAATATAGATAAATATTAATCATTTTCCTCCCAAGTCATCTTTACTTGCACTCATGGTGCCATTCCTTATTGAACGTTCCTCTTGCTACCAGATCCTACTTAGCCTGCACGTTTGGCTAGGCTCTGTTTTTTACCAATAACGGTGATTGAAACCCTCCCCTTCCCTGGGGTCGGGATGTCAACCACAGTTCGTTTACATATGTGTCAGGAAAGGGTGATTAATGGGGAGAAGCGTGCACATTCCGAGCATCCCCTCCGCTTAGAGACCACAGAAAAACAGGTTTTTCTCCACAACCATCACAGTTGCACTGATGCCGATATCCAAGTCCCATTTACTTGTACTGGGCGCTGCAAGGGAGTTGAGCGTGGGCGTTGTTACAGAGGCGAGTAAAGATGACCTGGGAGGAAGAGATGTTGCAAACTAAGTTTTCACTGGGAGATAAAGGATTAAATAGTACTTTTGGAGTCGGATAAGATCTGCAGGGTTTTTATCTGTATATGCATATGCGTAGCTCTGTAAAATGTTTGAGTTTTGATGCTGTTAATATGTTAATTTTGAAAAACCCAATAAATAGAATTTTTTTTTTTTTTTTTTTTTAAATTGTCATTTTGGGAATGGTGAAAGTATGTTATGACTTCTAAACAGGGACCATGAATGGTCAACCAATGAATGGTTAACCAGTGAATGGTTGTGTGTGTCTCTGCACCCTGTGATAGAGGATAACCCGTGCAACATATCAGGTTGTACGTACAGTGCACCAGTGTATGCTCTGCCAAACCCAGCAAAAATACCACATGTGAGGGGTTTTTTCATCGAAGAAGAAGAAGGCTCTTTATTGTCATTGTACATACATATATACAACGAGATTTGTCCTCTGCATTTAACCCATCCTAATTATAGTTAGACACAATCCAACCACTAGGAGCAGTGGGCAGCCACAGTCCGGCACCCGGGGACTAACTCCAGATGCAGAGATGTTGCCTTGGTCAAGGGCAGAGAAAGGAGCAGACCCTAATGTGCATGTTTTTGATAGTGGGAGGAAACCGGAGTGCCCGGAGGAAACCCAGACAGACACGGGGAGAACATGCAAACTCTGCACAGAAAGGAACTGGGCATGATGGGATCGAACCCCAGACCTTCTTGCTGTGAGGCAAGAGTGTTAACCACTGTTCCACCCATTGTAAAGTGAATATCAGAGATTAGCAGTAAAAATATAGATATCACCTTGGTCTGTTGGAAACTAAATATGGACATTGTCTGACGATTTATCAGGGGTGTTTAACTGAGAAAATGATTCTTCGCGTAAACAAAGTGCACTGCAGTGGTGCTGCAGATCGAACCAGTCTGTGCAGACGTGTCTGCCACCAAGAAGAAACACCACCCTTACTGTCGAAATACTGCTCATTCGGCAGCCTTGAAATTTCATTCTCATCCAAGCCGCAACGACCAACGCAGAGCTGAGGTGTGTCTGAATGAAATAAGAGGCTGTGATGCTCAGTCACCGATCAAAACAACAGAGCGGCGTCATGGCTGGTTAGCTGTGGCAGCTAGCTAACTCAGCTAGTTAGGTAGCCCGCTAGCGCCTGTTATTATCCACTTATCAGACAAACCGCTGAGGCAGAATGAAAGGGTGACGACGACAACAACCACAGGACAAGTGTACACACTAACGGGGCTTTGGCTCGAGTGCGTTCAGAAAAGCAGTTTTGAGGAATAATCGCTGTCAGTGTTGAAGAAGCGTCTTTCTCACCTCTGGTCAAATCCAGCGGTACGTTCTCTTCCCCACTGTCATTCCGACCTGCCAAAAACACACGGCCAGGAAACACGCCGGGATTAATACACGTCTCACAACACGCACATTTACAATGAGCCGACGCCACACGTAAGGCCGGAGCGACTTTTTCACGCTTACCTCGCATCCGAAGACTCCGGATCGGACGGCCGCGGAAACTGGCCGCCATGTTTCCAGGAACATACACAACACCGGAAACTTCGCGGCTTCTCGCGAGAGAAATGAAAGACAACAGGGGACGTACGTCGACATACAGTTCAACGTACGTCGAGACCGTGACTGCAGCGCAGATCTCAGATCAGATTTCCTCAAAAACTATCTAATCACTAATAAGGTTAAAAAAAAATCTAAACTGACAAACATAAATGTGAGACATGTAAAGAATATTTCAAAGCATTTAAATCTGACAATGTTGAGTACACTATACATTCTGCGACACAAACTCGATATTGTTATTAAATCGGCATCTTAAAGTGTTTTAAGATTCGAAAATGTAAATTTTGAGTTTATCACTAACCAGTACACCTGGGGTCCAAATGGACCCCAGCAGTATATTTTTTTGATATATTTTCTGAACCGTTATACTTATTCAGCTGAAATATATAATTATCACCTATACAGTTGTCTTCTGTTTCACTTATTTTGATTCAATTTGATGAAATACTGTGGGCTCCATAATAATTTTTCTTATGGGGTCCACTGGGACCCCAGTTTGATATAATGGTATCTGGTCGGACTCGAGCAGTTTTTAAATTCAGGATATTTGCATCAGAGCAACTGCAGGGAGTAAGGGTAGGAATTGAATTTTTGTATTGAGAAGTTGTGTTTGAAAAAGAGAAAAAATTCTCAAAATTCTTTCAAAATGAAATGTGATTTATTAGCCACATACTCAATAGTCCTTTTTCAAACTAGTTGCAAAGTTCTAATTACGTTACAGATATCTGCAAGAATGGCCTAAATAAAAAAGGACCCCAGGTATATTAGTAAGTTTCATGATGTGTGCTGATGAGGGTTAAGAATGCATTGCTTTTTAAAAATAAATTCATGAATATAAAACTTCATTAAAATTACAATCATTTTAGCTGTGTGTTATGGTTATAAATGCAAGTTCAATAATAGTAAACTTTTTTCAATTTATTAAATATCATTTCAAGTATTCACCTTCATTTTAAAAAGTTGCTAATTTTTTTTCTTTTGCTCTTGGCATCTTGTTACGTTTTTTTTACTCTGTACCTATTGTTTACTTTTGGATTTGCATTTTAATAATTAAACATTTATGTTAAAAACAAACAGCTAAAATCATCCTCTGTGAATACAGCTTTCTGTATTTAATATATTCGGAATATAGAAATAGCAGCTGAATACAGACAGAGCTTTTTTATTGCAATAAATATATAAACGATAATAAAATGTTGATTATAACAGTTTAGTATGAGGCTGAAATGATTATTAAATGGCAGAAAGTTATCTCTCATCTACATTCCAAACTTTATCTGGTTCCCGTTTCTCAAATGTGAGGATTTGTCCCTTTTGTCTATTTTCTATAACAAGATGAACATCTTTGATTTTGGACTGTTGACCGAAGCAATACATTTGAAAAATACTTTCGGTTAAAAAAAACAAGTTTCACAAGCATGTCAAAAAACATTTCAGAGTCGACTATTACTTGATCATTTGTAACAAGAAGTGTCGGATTTATTGACTTTCAGAACGTTTAATATTTTTCAGCTGGTCTGCTTCGATGCCATGTTTGTTTCCAATCATGAGCGTCCACTGCCCTCTAGTGGCATAAATTATATACCAGGAACATTTTGTGCCGCATTTAAAGAAAAAAATATATCAAAGCCTATTTACTTAAAATAAATCGAACTAATAAAATGCAAAATTTCTCATAAATTTGGGTCAAATGATAAAATGACAAACAATGAATGTTGACAAGAACCCCCCCCCCAATGAATACTGATATCAAACAACACAGGTGAAATAAAAAAAAGTTAACCATTATTAATACAGAATAAAATAATGAAAAGTCAACAAACAATGAAGACAGTTTCACCACTTTATTGTATATATTTAATCCTTAATTATTTACATACATAGAACCATTACCGTTGGCACTGATTTCAAAAACAGAAAAGAAAAACCTTTACAACTGTCAAGTCTATAATTAATCAAATTATGTATCAACTTATTTAATTTATCGAATCCAACCCAGTAGAACGTGTGACTTTTTTTTTTTTTTTAAACAAGAACAAACCAACTTTATTAATAACAAAAATATCACACGAAGACCAATAATTCCAAATAATATCTAGAATTACATATTTTCAACATTTAAAAAAAAGAATGCATATACTTTTATATTTAAGTGAAATTTGCCAACACACATTCTTAATTAAATCTTTTCAACTGGAAGGATGGCTTCAATAAATTCCTTCAATTACAAGTCAGTAGATCAAATTTCACCAAAATATCTTCTTGTCATACATTCAAGAATTTACATGTTTTTTATTTTATTTGAAACTTACATGTAAACAATAATATTGGTAAAAGATTATTCTCAGTTGTCACAGTGCTGGATATTGTAAAAGCAACTTAAATGCATTTAATTTGTTAGCAATAAAAAATGTTAAAGCTGTACAAAGTGAACCCATGCATTTTTTTCATATTACCATAAATTTATATTGTGAATACATTTTAATAAAGTTACTTAAAATTCTGCATTTTCTCCTCACTGAATAGTGAAATAATTAAACCAGCAAAAGAGAATGTGTAACTATCTTTTTTATGTTTGGATTTGTTGTAAATCACACTAACACATGTGGTGATATGGGTCAACTTCTCCAACAGACCAAACGTGGTCAACACACATCAAGTTCAGTATTTAATCAATTATTGCCACATTAATTTGGAAAATTGTTATTTTTGTGTGTACAGTCAACAGTGTTGAGCTCATGTGCAGACGTTTATTCTAAAACTCTTTCTGCTGAGCAAAAATGTCTCCAGTGAGTGAGGCTGCAGATATGAGAGCATCAATGTCCTGTATGGCTTTGGCTGTTCTCTGAAGGGCTTCAGAAATCCAGTTCTCATCCACTGCTTCACGAGTCGGCACTTCTATAGAATCACCTTCCAGTTCTGCAGGGTCTTTCTCACTTCTGAGCAGGCTGTTGTTCTCCAGCAGAACTGGGTTCAGGATGTTAAAGAACGCACATGTTTTTTTTGTCACAAGTATCAGTAAAAGCACACGTAAAAGGAAGGCTTAAGATACTAAGATGAGGAGTATCACTTGTATTGTGAGCGAACGTCAGCTGCAACATTCCGGCCATGTCGTGCATTTCTCTGAGCATGATCCAGCACACTAAGTGTTGAGGACCCCAGGGACTGGAGAAGGTTAAGGAGACACCCATGCGTCACATGGCTGTGGCAGATCGATGGCTACTTTCAAGAGGCGAGGATGGACCGGTTGTCTGCCCGGCAAGACCTGGGGCGGTTCCGTAGTGAGATGGATGCGGTGGTGCCGGTACATGCTCCCACACCTGATCGGACTTAATACAGTAATGTAAACAGTCCACACTGTGCATTGTCCCCCGAGCCTCTGTCGTGGTGGTCAAGGATACAGTTAAAACGTTTTATCTTCCTCAGTTCTGCAGCTGCGAGTTTTGACCTGTGCGGAACACAAAGTCACTCATAATAATCATTTGTCAGATTTCGGAAATTAGAAACCCTCATCAGGAAACTATGACTCACCAACTTTCCTCTGTCTGAGTAACAATCACATGCTGCTCTTCAGTTACATTCTGACACAGATTTTCTTCACTTAATGTCATTTCTGAAAATTGTTTGTGCTGTAAACAAAGAAATAATTCATTCAGAAGCTTGAAAAACATGGTGATAGATGTTAAATTAGAAGTTATGTTGCTAGGGACAGACTGGCCTCTTGCAAACAGCTGGGAAAGGCAGGGAGTGTCAGCGATTTCTTAGCCTGGTTAGAGCAAGTAAGAATCCTGCAAAACACATATGTTGAGAGTCTAGTTAAATATAGTAATAATTAGACTGTGATGACGTGCTACATTACCTGTGTGCATGTTTCACAACAGATCTGACAGAGTAGACTTGTCCAGGTACATCAGGTGGAAGGCTGTTCACGTGGTACGTTACCTTGTTCACCTGTGAGACACTCAAGATCCATCAAACAGCCTTGTGCATTTGTGCAGAAACCTAAATAACAGCACGCAAGATTTTAAATACGCAGGAGATCAGAGTATCAGACAGCCTGGAGTTTACCGCTGCAGTGTGAAGCTCGGGTTTGTGGTGGGTAAAATAACTGTTCCGGACACTGCTGGACCTTATGACTGATCCGTCTCCTGGGCAAACCTCGATGGCTGAAACTGTTCCACCGAGTATCCTACCCGGGAGACATACAGGTGCAAACACTTGTGATTTAGGCGCAGACATTTTACAATAGCTTGCAAATTAAAAGCATAATTAGTAATATTGTACTCACCGTATTACTTTTACCATAATATACAGCTTGTCAACATTAAATATCTACCATAAGCTTTCTCGACTGTACGCTTTCAGGAAAATTTAAAAAAGGCATGGTTATTAATATGCAAATGTACACACACACACACACACACACACCTCTTTAATCACCTTATCTACTTCACACTTGCACCTTTGGTGCAAGTATCAAGTGTCTACCATATATTATTAATAATTTCTCAAGCTCACAAGACAAATAAGTGCTTTCTTATTAATAAACTGCAAACACATTTACCAAACAAACCTAAAATCACATCAGTTCATCCACGCCCCAGGGGATACCTATGCTGCAAGTATCAAGTGTCTGTCAGGAATTATTAGTAAATTTTCACAAGCAAGCAGATGCAAGCTGGAGCTGCAACAATTAATCGATTACCAAATTAATCACGAACTACTTTACAACAACTAATCAATCATTTTGAGTCAACATTCTCTGAATTCAGCTTTTTAAACATGTATACAGCTTGGGGAAAAAAAATCATTAGCCCACTTTGCTCACTTATAAAAAAGGTACCTCATTCGAAAATTAAGACCCGCTCAGCAAACATGCTTTTTATTTGTGTAAATGTATGTCAACTATGTCAGAAAATAAGAAGTATATCTCATCAACATATTTAATATCACAACAAGCTCATATTCAACCAATAACAAACACAACCATGTTCAACTATCACAGAACAGGCAAAATTAGTTTAGAATTGGCGACCAAAAATAATACAAATCATTATGACTCAATGCACACATTGTCCATCATTAACAAGTATAATTTGGCATTTAAAATTAAATGAAGCTGCTTTATTTTAGGGCTTTAGTGAGGGTGGGTCATTTTTGACGCTGAGGACAAGGGGAGTATACAGAATGTTAAGACATCAAGAGGGTTGAAGCTGAATTGCTGAGAATCAAATGCTAAATTGGTTAGAAAATCTCAACCATGTCACATGAACTCTTTTTATTCCTGTGACAGAAAAAAAATCTGCAGTGGATTTATCACAATGTACGTTTTGGTAAAATAAGTCCAAAAAGACCAGCCCACCAAATAATGTTGGGGGGATAAAAAAAATTTCCAAAGCTGCATATAGCCTTTTTCTTGACAGTAAACTGAACATCATAATGTTATATTAAAAAAAAAAAAAAAAAAAGGAACATCGGCCTCACATCTGCCCTCAACATAAAAAAAATTTTCGGCCTCCATTCTTTTTTGCCGGTTGCCATTTTTGGCCTCCGCTCCATTTAGTCATTTGAAATCGTCACTCACCGACCTCCTGAAAAAAAGGATTAGACACAAACTTGGGAAATATATAAATATTTAAGGAGGCCAAAAACTGTATAATTGGCTTACAAAAATAAAAATATTTTCATTAACATTAACAGTATTGTTATTATGTGCAAAAAATTTAAATGTCTTCAAAAGTGGATCTTTATTCTGAGGGGGTTGGGGGGCCGTTCCCATCGCTCGCCCCTCTGGCTACACACCTGCACAGTCTCTGAGCAGGGGGGGGGGGGGGAACCCCCAAAAAACTCATTTATGAGTGACAACTCATTTATTTATGTGGAAAGCGCTGTGGTAAAAAGTTTATATCACATATGCCATATATCAGTAACACACCTGGTGTATATTTGAAGGAAAGGAGAGTGTTTTTTTTTTTTTTTTTTACACATTCACCACGGGTGCGCATCAGCACCGAAACAGCGAGGTTGGAATGGACTGTTGATGTTCTGCGTTAATAAATAGACTTGTTGCATATTTAATGCGAAGCGGTGTGATAATGTTCTTTTTAAACGTGCACTGTGATGTGTACTGAATGCAACCGCAGCGCAACGCGCTGCATGAAAATGACGAGAGCGATAGAGCTTAATGAGAGCGCAGCGAGTCCTGCGCACTGCGACAGGAGACGTGCATGGATTTAGTGAATCGGATTTCATTTATCCTAAATCGATCAATCAAAAAAAACACATGTCTGCAGCTCTGGGAATGTCACTGAAATATGTTGATTTTTGACCAGATTTTCGTTTGGCTGCCGTCTGATCATCGCGCTGCAAAATCGGCCACCGAGCGCAAGAATCAGCTGCATTTATGACGAACAGGTCGCCATCGGCCTCCGTACAAAGTACGAGACGTACGAGACTTTTTAACGCTATGCTGAATAGCGTTGGGTTGTAGACAAAACAATACTTTTGAAGATGTCATCTTGAGCTTTGGGAAACACTGATCAACATTTTATGGTTGAAACGACTGATTAATTCAGAAAATAATCAACAGATTAATCAATAATGCATATAACCATTTGTTG
>OMMV01231725.1:0-12885 GCA_900302635.1 Chatrabus melanurus | reverse complement strand
TCATCTTTCGTTGTCGTCGCTACATTTTCAATAAAAGCATTTGTTGTTCAATGTTGATCATCTCCAACTGCAACACCACTCTTTTTTTTTTTTTTTCTCCTCTTGGTCAAAGTTATTCAGACCGCAGGAACAAAGCCGGAATGTAAACAAACGATCAACAAGTTCGTGCCCCCTTCTGTTCTGGCGGTGAATTGCACAGCGACACGGACCAACGCTTATTTATTTTGTTTATTTATTTTCAAATTTTCTATGGATATCACGATAATATCGTTATCGTGAATTTTTCTGGCCATGATAACCGTGTAGTAAAAATCGAATATCGTGACAGCCCTACATATATACACACATATGCATGTGTGTATATATGTACAACCCCAAATCAGAAAAGGTTGGGACGATATGGAAAATGCAAAAAAAAAAAAAACAACAAAAAAACAACCAAAAAAACTCTGACATTAACTTTTATTTCATTGCAGACAGGATGAACCCAATATATTTCATGTTTCTGTGGTCAACTTCATTTAATTTGTTAATATACATCCATTCCTGCATTTCAGGACTGCAACACATTCCAAAAAAAGTTGTGACCCTAAAGCATTTAATCCTTTGTAATGTTGCCATTCCTTCTCACAACACTTAAAAGACATATTGGCTTTGAAGACACCAAGCAATGAAGCTTTTCAGGTGTTATTTTGTCCCAGTCTTCCTGCAAATATGGCTTAAGGTGTGCAACAGTACAGGGTCGCCATTGCATTTTTCGTTTCAAAATTCTCGAAAATTTTGTTTCTCAAAAAACAGTGACCTGTTCACTGTTGAGAATAACAGTGAACAGGTCAGGACTGCAGGCAGGTCAGTCCAGTACTTGTACTCTCTTCTTCCGCAGCCATGCCTTTGTAATATGTGCAGAATGTGGTTTTGCATTGTCTTGCTGAAAAATGCTTGAACATCCCAGGAAAAGATGTCGTCTTGAAAGCAGCATGACCATTGAAAGCATTTTAGACCATGCTCTAAAATCTCAGTGTACTTTTCTGCATTAATGCTGCCATCACAGAAGTATAAATTCCCTTTGCCAAGGGCAGTGAAACAACCCCACACAATGACAGACCCTGGCTTTTGGACTTGTTGCTGATAACAGTCTGGATGGTCCTTTTCGTCTTTGGTCCAGAGCACACGGTGTCCATTTCTTCCAAAGAATACTGGAATACTGCTTCGTCTGACCACAGTATATGTTTCCACTATGTGATGGTATAATCCTGATGCCTCGGAGCTCAGTGAAGTCGACGTCACTTCTGGACAAGGTTAACATAAGGCTTGTTTTTTGGGGGGGGTTTTCTTGCACAGTAAAGTTTTAAGTGGCATTTGTGAATGTAACTCTGTATTGTAGTGCTTAAAGTGCCTGTAAAGTGAAATCCAATTTGTGTTTTGAAATTGTCAAACCACAGAAAAACATGTTATTTACCATCTAGCCGAATTTTAATGATTAAAAAATTGCTAAGTATATAAAATTAGGTTTCAAAATCATGTAAAAATGAACACTTTTCCCCCTCTGCTGTCTGACGCTGTGGGCGTTTTGGCTGAAGGCACTGAAACCACACCCCAATCGCGTAGGGAGGGGGAGGGTGTGGGGGCAAGTTTAAAAAATAAAATAAAAAAGCTTTATTGAACAACACGAAACATACAAACAGTCAGCAAGACGGGAAAATGTCCTATAGTAGACAACAATACACCATTTGAAAGGAAACAAAAGAAATAAAACAAACAGTGGGATTAGTACAAAAGGTTGTCTAACAAGATTCTTCTTCTTCTTCTTGTTTAATGGCGGTTGACAACCAGCGTAACAGGTGCATTACCGCCACCAACTGCTCCGGAGCAGTGATTCAAATCGGCTCCAGCTTTATATAGGCGGATCCTGATGCCTCTGCAAGTGAACCCATGGTGCGTCATAAGGTTCGGTTTAAGCCACCGCCCACCAAAAATCTGTGATGAAACACAGAAATCCAGTCAAACGCCAAATAAAAAAAAATGCACATGGTTGAACACATTTCAACATGTGATCAGCAAAGCATTTCTAACATGTATGATGTGTTTTGAAGCAAAAGTAAGTTCTTTCGGCTTCTCCCCATTTTTCAACTTGGGGTCGCCACAGCACATCCGATATGGATCTGCGTGTTGATTTGGCGCAAGTTTTATGCCGGATGCCCTTCCTGACACAACTCCACATTACATGGAGAACGGGCAGGGGTGGCCTTGAACCGGGAACGTCCTGCTTTGAAAGCGATCGTACTTAACCGCTTGGCCACCACGCTGCTATAATGTGTTTTGAAGAAAATCTCTGAATTTGCTATACAGGCACTTTAACAAAGGTTTCCCAAAGTAATCCCTTGCCCATGTGGTTATGTCAGCTTTTGATGAATGCCGTCTGTGGGATCAGAGATTACTGGTGTTCATCTTAGGCTTGCACCCTTGCACTTTACACACTGACATTCCTCCAGATTCGAGGCTGAATTCATACAAAATCCTTTCTGCTGGCTTGTGCGGAGGTATGACCGTGTTATTTGATTTTTAGAATGTACCCATTGTGAAGTAATCACAAAATATTGGTTTATTTCTCTGATTTAGTGTATTTCTGTGCAGAAGCAGTCTGTCTCTCTGACTGACGAGCACAGCTGCAACTAAACCGTCATCAGTCCAGCATCCACGAACCATCCAGCATGTGGCAGATTCATCTATGGCATATTGCATAGATAAAACAAAATTGCTTTTTGATTGATGTGGTTTGTTAACGTTCATCAGATACAACAGGGTTTGTCCTCCTTATATGTTCTGTTAATTTGGTGGTATACACGATAATTGCATTGGTTGTTTTTTTTAGTTATCGTTTTAACCTGGAGGAGATGGATTTGTTCATTCAATCATCTATTCACTCACTGCATATTGGAGGGTAGATGCCTCGGCTTTTACAAAGCCTATGAAATTGCAAAGCATTTTTTATTCACCATACTTGTATTTATATATAATCTACTTTCGGCTTCTCCCAATTGAAACTCGGGGTCGCCACAGCAGATCCCACATGGATCTGCATGTAGATTTGGCACAAGTTTTATGCCGGATGCCCTTCCTGACGCAACTCCACAGTACATGGAGAATGGACAGGGGTGGGTGGGGTTCGAACCGGGAACCTTCCGTACTGAAAGCGGTCGCACTAACCGCGAGGCCACCACCTCCTCCCATACTTGTATTTATCATTTCACATATATATTCAGTTTCCAAAGCAGCTTGTGGTATGTCTGAGCAACACATGAGCAACTTAACTATTTCATGCTTACTCAAAAAAAAAGATGATCTTTTGGAGCACATGCAATTTAATTATAGCTGCAGTCAATCTGATTTACAGTCACACTTGTGTGTGCTCGCAATCCTCTCTTTTGCATATGATTAGACTTTATCAATTTGGCTTTTTCCTCTTTAGAGTCTGCAATAATAAAGACAGCAGCAGAGTGTTTTCCTCCGGCTTCATAAGCACCCATGAACACACACACATACATTGACTTATATACACACAGATAAACTTCCGTACATCTCCACCATGGGGCCAAAGACAAATAAAAATTGATGGATTGATTTATTCGCACATGCGCGTGTATACACACACACACACACACACACACACACACACACACACACACTCAAAGTATTGTTCTCAGCAGTAATATAATCTCCACTCAGCTGCTGGCTTCATCAGACTGATGTAATAAGAAACCAGCATTTATGGGGTTTTTTTCAGAAAAAAATGGATTGAATGGAGGGCAGAGGAGGAAGTGAGAAGGTTAAGGCCGTGAACTGACTCCATTCGGCCTATCATGACCCAAGAGGGAGGACAAGAAGGTCGAGTATGGATCAGAAGTGGAGGATGAGGAATTAGATGGATGGTTGTCAAAAAAAAAGGCACATCAGTAAAGTTAAAGCTACAGCGTGTAGAATTTAGTGTCATCTAGTGGTGAGGTTGCAGATTGCATTATGCCATCGCCTGTTGCGATTTTATTTCCCTTCATGTTTTCGCTTCTATCCTCCATTTCACAAAAATGTGGATTCTCAAACTTGTTAGCCTGCAGTAGGAACTAGAAGACAGTGTATAGGGGCGGAACCACTGATTCCTCTTCTTTTTTTTCAGTCTTCTGGACGCGGTGCAAAATGTGAAATGCGCAGTAAGTATGTCCCTTTTGGGCTACTGTATCAACATGGTGCGCCAACATGGCAGCCTCCATGTGGGGGCCTGCTCTCATGTAGATATGAAGGGCTCATTCTAAGCTTAAGACACCACATCAATTCGTTGTTACAGGTTGTTATACACTAATGTATACATAGTTATGAATGCTATCTTCCATTCATGCTAATAAACACCCCTAAATCTTACACACTGTAGCTTTAAGAAAGAAAGAGGGAGATTACATAAAGGGAGGTGGACATTTGGAAGAAGATTGGACAGAGGGATTGGAGGGAGTGAAGAACATAGTGGGTGAGAGATTGTTTTTTTCTTCTTTCTCCCAGTTTCACCAGGTGTGTTGGTTTTCCTCACCAGGAGGAACAGTCAGGTGGAGCTATAACTGTGATATAAAGCAAAGCTGTTACATGCAGGAAATCGTCCCTGGAGGGAATTGTAACATTTAAAGTAATGCACCAATATGTCAGTAGAAACAGAGTGAATGAGCGTATTTGTGTCGCGTAGCTGTAATAATGATAATGTGCACGCTGCCATTAACCAGCAAGCTGTGTGTTTGGGGTCAGATGTGGGATGAACCTTTAATTTGTTAAGATAAAGTTAACTGTCAAATCTTGATAACAGAATCAATGTGGTGCTACATGCTGTTATTACTGCTGATTTTAGGCGTATTATCCTGTTTTAAAAGAGTTTTATCTAAAATCACACACACACACACACATAAAAAAATACAGTGAAGAGAACCACAAACCTGAACATGGTTGCGGGTTTTTCGTCATCGTCGTTTATTTGTTAGAGGTGTTTATTAAATGGGTGTAATCCAGTACTATCAGGAC
Source organism: Chatrabus melanurus (assembly GCA_900302635.1). NCBI lineage: Eukaryota > Metazoa > Chordata > Actinopteri > Batrachoidiformes > Batrachoididae > Chatrabus > Chatrabus melanurus. The sequence goes on along the minus strand of OMMV01231725.1, from coordinate 7,830 downwards.
GTACTTAACCCTCGTCAGTACACATCGTGAAACTTACTAATCTGTACACCTGGGGTCCACGTGGACCCCACCAGACCTTCTTCTTCTTTAATACTGTTAACATGTTTTTATTTATCCCAGTGTTGCAGATATCTGTAAAATAACTAGATCGGCTCACTTTGCAACTATTTTGAAAAGAGACTTTTGAGTATCATGACTGATAAACCATATTTCATTTTGAAAAGACTTTTGAGAATTTTTTTCTTTTTCGAACATGACTCTTCAGTACAAAATTTCAGTACCTACCCCTCCTCCCTGCAGCTGCTCTGGTGCAAATATCCTGAATAAAAACTGCTCTGACAGTTCAGTAGTTATGAAAAATTGACACAAAGCTCAAAATTTTGCTATGGAGTCCGACCAGATATCATTGTATCAAACTGGGGTCCAAGCGGACCCCGTAAGAAAAATCATTATGGAGCCCACAGTATTTAACCAAACTGGATCAAAATAAGTGAAATTAAAGACAACTGTATAGGTGACAAGTACATAAAATTTCAGCTGAAAAAGTACAACGGTTCAGAAAATATATCAAAAAAATATACACCTGGGGTACTGATGAGGGTTAATAAAGTGGCCAGTGAGTGTACATAATGAGCCATTTAAAAAGTATACTAAAACATTGCAGTAATATTGATGGACAAACAGAAGAACAGATGGAAAGAGACTCCACAGGTTACAAAGTCAGCATCCCGGTGACTTGCCAATGGCGTCATCATCAACATTTTTCCCCGAAATAAATCAAAGGAAAGCTGAACGCAGTCAGTTGGGATAATTGCTTCTCTTTTGGTGTCTGACTGCTCAACAGCTGGGCTGCAGGGTCACTTCTGCTTTCTACAGTTGTGTTTTTGTTTAACACAGTCAGCATTTTTTTTCTTTCATGCTCATGTGTCGGGAGTGGCATCGCCCCTGGCCGTGTTTCATGCAGTCTGTTCATTACACCATGTACCGCTACTGACTGGCTGCCCGTCTTTGGCAGGAGGAAATCCATTCAGCAAAAAGTGGCAGCGAAAGCCAGGTACACTGGTACCAACACGCCATCATCCACAGTGCGTGTGCATAACCCATGAAAGTCCTTTTTCCAAGCCACTTTCTGTTTTCTGAGATAAAGCGTGTGCAGCGTATTTAAAAATGCATTATCTCTCCCTTTTTATACAGTTTGTTGTTTGACCAGCTCCCTCTTCCCCCAATTCTCCCTCTTCTACCACCGCGGGAAACAACAAGCCACGATTTACAGCAACCGTAAGCGTGAGATGCTTTTGTGGGCCTAAAAGATAGCATTACTAATGCTTTAAATAGAAAAAAAATCTGGCAAATGCTTCCAATGTGCTGATTTGTTAAAATGAAGTAAGCTTCATATAAGTCAATAATCCTTGTTAAGTTTGACCTGCAGTAAAAACTGGATGATTTGACTGAACGAGTTTTCTGGAATACAAGTAATTACAGCTAAAAAGAAAAAAAGGTTGTTTCCATCCAACTGCTATAAATGCACAAATGTTTTTTTTTCTCATGTTTGTCTGATTGGAGCTCTTTGAAGGACTGCGTGGGAGTCTGCAGACTGTAAACTCCTTCAGTCTCATGTTGCTATGCATGACTCAAACTGTTTTGTCAGATTTTGAGATAATAAATTATATAGGCAAATGATTTGGCTGTGTGTTGTAGTGTCAAATTGCCGTCTTGATTACTGCAATGGACACATTTCTCTTAAGCACTTCCTTATTTTGTACACAAGGGGAACGTACTGTGCTTTGTAACCATAGACTGTATATATAGCGGACAAATTCTCCGTGACATCACCCATAGGTTTTCTGAAGGTTTTGAAGGTTAAATGGGGTGGTATAAATATCGCCAGAAGCTCCCTGCTGAACAAATGTTCAGCTCTGAGGGAAAATGACCACTGCACCTCAATAACCAGAATCGTTGGTCGACACCTCGACAAACATACAAACAAATAAGGACAGCTATTAACAATAACACAAACAAGGGCGGTAGTTACCCCAATGTGCACAGGCCAACCCAACGTCAAACTGGTCCGAGATCTTCGTGAGGTGACCTTTTCAACTTGATTAAGTTTTTGTACAAATATAACATACACAATCAAAAACTTGTGCTCAGAAAATGGACTGCATTTCTATAGCTCTTTTCCATCTGAGGTAGACACTCAAAGCATTTTACAACTCGAAGCGCTTTACAATGATGCTTCACATTCACCCATTCACACACATCAGGTGCTCTACTACATACCCGGAGAAACTTGGGGACCTTAGTGATTTTCCAGTCTGACATGAATTGAACCGATTGCAGTCTGATGGGGAATCGAACCGAGGATCCTCTGGGCACAAGTCCACCACTTTAACCTCTGGACTATCCCCTCCACAAATCTCTTAATACACAAAGGGGGTTTTCACACCAGGGACTCAGTAGTGTGAGTACTGTGTACCATACTCCAGCATGGATCAATGGTTCATGTGAACTCAAGTATGGTTCGCACATGGTGTAAAAGCAAACTGTACCAAAACAAGGAAGTGGACTGCTATTTAGGATGTGACATAATTCCTATGTGACAGTCTTGTTCAAATGGCAGTGAAAGGATCTCTTTGTTCTGCTGATGAAATGAAATTCTTGCTGGAAATGTGGGTGGATGAAGACAAAACTGGGCATTACACGCAAAATGAGATTTTTGGAATATGTATTTGCATAAACATTGGTTTAAAACAAAATAATGTTGCGTAATGATGAGGTAAGTGTACTCGGGTATTGAACTATATTACAATGTGAAAGCTGGGCTGGGGGGAATCGTACACAGGCACGGTATGAAGGAATCATACCTAATATGAAAACACCCAAACAGTGTTTGTCAAGATATTGCGTACACACTGACCACATGAGCATCAGAGTCAAGCAGTTCTTAGACCTGCTCTGCCTTCGGCAATTCAGGTAAACAGAGAACTAGGCAACAAGATAAATGAAAAAAACATATGTATGGGGGTGTGTGTTGATCACCACATCACAAAACAGGGTATCAGGACAGTAGCAGGATATCGCCAAGAGATTAGATAGGACTCATGGCAAAGAACAGCACCCTAAGCAACAGTTATGCCAAGAATAGCCAGTCGACTGCTCACCAAGAAGCTCCAGTACCCCAGAAGATCCCTAAAGGCCAGACGGCGACTGTTCCAGACACCCCTGGACCACCCAGCCCGCTCACCAGATGCACAAGGCAGCCACGCACCCTGAGGGAGTGCAACGCTTTATCGCCCCTGTTAAATCTACGCTCTAGTTCCTCTACGTGTCTCAGCAGGCTCTAGAAGATCACACCTCCAACACCATGAGCCAGAGAGGAAAACCTCTGAGGACACACACACACACACACACATACACATACATACATTCAAGGGGGCAATAGGAAGCTACTTAAGAGTACTTGAGTTTTCCCACTTGAACACTGTTTATAGGCTTTAAACACACCTCGTCCTGCCGCAGACAGAACTGTGTATTCGTCTGAGCAAACACAGGCAGCATGGGTGACAAGAGACACGTGTACATGCACACCTGATTGATCTGTGCACACAATTGTTTACATTTTCTCCATAGAGGAAAAAACTTCTTTGGCAGTACTTTTACCTCTTCCTTGTCTTTATCCCTTAATGAGGCGGAGAGCTGCGATCTGGTTGTGCTTTTGGCAGTGCGTGCCTGGAGCTTTACAGGCTAATTAAAACCCAATTATGTTTTCATTTCACGCTCTTTTATTGGGTCTGATAATAAAAATTTGGAATAGCGACTCAGGAGGGAATGGAAAAATGCACAGAGGGATGAATGGAAGCAGCCAAAGGGAGGAGAATACATAAGGGGCAGGTAACTTGTAACTCCTCCCTCGTGATCAGTGGTTGGGGGGATGGAGGAGAGAGAGAGAGACGACATTCTCTTCTGACAAATAGCCATAAAGCTTGCAAGGACATTAAAGTGAGATATTAAGGCCATATAGGCTAACTTGCTTGTAATGAAAATAATGTATAGTTGTACTGTGGCTCGGCTGAATGTCATCACTCATACATGTACTGTACGTTACACCGATGGCAGTGATAAATAAGCACACATAGACACAGTACTATATTGCATTGCCTTCATGCTCTTACGTGAATGTGGATTCGAGCCATCCATCCATTTTGCACAGCTTATCTGAGTCCCGTTCACGATAACAGCTGACTAAGTAAGGCAATTAGAAATCCCTCTCTCCTGCCACCGCTTCCTTCAAGGGGATCCCAAGGCATATCCAGGCCCAATGGTAAAATCCCTCCAACATATTCTAGGACTACCTTGGTTATCATTCCAGATACACCTCCACAGGGATGTGTCGGGTGTCCTACTGAGAAGCTCTAACCACTTAATCTGGCGTCTTTCAATATGCAGGAGAAGCTACTCCAATTATCGTCCAAACATCAGAAGTCGTCACCTTGACTCTCAGGGTAACCCTGTCAAGGGAACTAATTTCAGCCTCTTATTTCCACATTTTGATTCTTTCTGTCACTAACCAAAGCTCATGACCACAGGTGAGGGTTGAAACATAAATCAATTGGCAAATTGAGAGCTTTGAATTCTAGCTCAGCTCCATCTTTGACAGTGCTGAGGCTGCATCAATCAGCGTGTTTTACTAGCATGCCATTTAGACCTTACTTGTGTACAAGACCCCAAGATACTTGAACTCCTTTTCATGGGGCTCACCATCAACCCAGACGGACCAATCTACACATTTTCTGTAGCATCAGATTTGAAGGTGTTTATTTTCATCAGTGGATAAGCAGCTGGGCTACCACTATGTAGACCTGATCTCTGTCCTTGGACAAGACAATTAATCTGCATTGTCTCAGTCCAATCAGCTGTAAATGGGTACCGGCCTTGGCTGGGGAAGCAACCTGAGTTAGATTGGCGTCCTGTCCAGGGGGAGTTGTAGACTCTCATCCGTTTCATGCTACAGACTCAGGAGGTAAGCACCGGCAACGTGTTTCCTTCCATCCATCTTCAAACCTGGCTTTAAAATGCTGTTCCAGTGCAGATTGGAAGTCACATTCTGAAGAAGCAAACACAACTACATCATCTGCATAAAGCATATATACAATGCTGACACCATCATAATGGACGAACTTTGTCCCATGAAATTCTGTCAATAAAACTTCCAAACAAAATGTGTGACAAGGCACATGCTTGGCAGAGTCTAACCGTCACGGAGATAGTGATTGGGCACTATCTCCGTGCTGAAGATATGGGCACAGTGTTCAATGGGGACACATTGTTCCAATCAACAGCTCACAGCCTTATTTTCCCAGATCACTCATCACATCTAGAGGAGCGTGCCCATCAGCCAGTTCTTGAGGAAAAAGTCACACCACAAATGCACACACTCCTTTGTTGCCCTCCAGTGCTGTGTTAATTGATTGATTGGACAAGAAAAGACAGCAGACACAATTATCCTGGTTATTTCATTAGTAATTCCCTGGGGACCCTGTTGACATGTTAGACACCCACCTCCATACATGCACACGGACACTTTCTTTCCTTTACCCTTCCTATCACCACATTCTCATCTACACATTTGTCTTTCCAATCAAACTCAAGGCTGTGACTTTCGCGCCCGCCCTCCTTTTTATCACCCATCTCATGAACCCACCCCCACTCTGTTTATCAATCAATCACCTCACACCCCATCAACCCCCACCTACCCATCCTCCTCATCTGTCCCTCCCACCCACCACTGTCGCTGTAACACTTTTAATTACGCGAAGTTAAAAATTATGAGCCTGGAACATCGAGATGCTGCCAGGTTGATTTTAATTGCTTTGTGTTGTAGTTCCTGACAGGGGAAGGGGGATGAAGGTGGGTACATGGGTATCAGAAAAACTGACTTTCAGATGACCTCTTTAATCGACACCCAATACTGAAGTAGACTTCTACTCATATTTCCACACTCTCCCTCGGTCTTCCCCCTCTTTATCCGCATGGAGCCTAATAGCTCTTGTCACACTCTCAGAATCCCTGATGTGACTATTGGCGACACAATATGATGCCTGCATAGAATCTGATGTCATTTCTCACTGGCTGATGTGGTTAACTGAGCTTCATATTGTAGCGTGTCATAGATTTTTCCCAAGTCGGCTCCAAGCCGTCTTGTTGCGTGAGCAAGCACACAGCCCGAGATTGTTGCTATTATTAACAAATCATTTTAGTATTTGTTTCTTGGCAGCTCTGTTGTTGCTCTATTTGGTAATTAAAAGACAACTCATTTGCAAAAGCCTTTGGTTATCTTTTTTTTTTTTTTTTTTTTTGGCCATGGCTGATCCTCAGCATGGGAATACCCAGGTGGAATACCTGTCTATTGGCCGTTAGGATCTCCCATCGCTCCAGTCTCATCGATCTCCTCAGAACATGTAGCCGGAGAAGGTAACCCTAACTCCAATACTAATACTAACATCTGTGGAGGCCTTTGTTACGTTCAGTGGTCACATGAGGTTTCTGCTACCTTTGCTAGTCACAAAATGTTCTTAAGAAATGTCCTTCCTGCGATTCCCTACAGTACAACGGGTAGGATGTGTAGAGTGGTTGAGTTCCATGGTTCTTGTGTCTTGTTTGTAAAACTGTTTGCTACAACACGTGTTTGCTGACACTTCGGTATTTCCGAAATAAAGCCTTCATTTTCCATCTATGGGCGCAACTTGACTTGTGCATTCTTTATTAAATCAAACACCTTAACGCTGTATTCACATTTTTAAGGTTTTGTGCTTTGCACATTTCACCTGCAAGCATAAAAGTTAGTGAAGTGTGAGGTCAAAGTGCATTAAATGTAATTTATTATACAATAGACCTTGGCAGAGCAGATCGTGTACCTCTGCACCAGACTGTAATAGCACAGCACATACACAGTAATAGAAAAATGCACACAAAATACGTTTCAACACAGCAATGTGAAAACACCTGAATTCTGGGAGTGTTTCAACCTGGGCCTTATTTTTTAGATGTTTTTGGATTGAACTGTTCACTTGGGACATAGGTGTCAAACTGATTCCAGAAAGGGCCAAGAGGGTGCAGGTTTTCTTTGCAACCACCTGCACCACCAGGTGACTTCACTGATTAATATCACTTTGAGCCGATGGGATGAGTTCATCATTGAAATCACCTGGTGGAGTGGGTGGTTGCAAAGAAAACCTGCACCCTCTTGGCCCTTTCTGGAATCAGTTTGACACCTATGACTTGGGACAAAAACAATGATAATCAGTCCAGTATTGAGTTAGAACGCTAACACTATCAAGGGTAAACAGCTGTACAATGTAAGTCTACAGAGAAGCTAAAAACCTCATAGTAAACTGCTTCTTGTTGCCATTGAATAGGTGAACATGTCATTAGAAGTGCCTGGTAGCATGGAGAGGATCCCAAAAGAGGTACATGTAGGCATAGTGTTAAAAAGTCTCGTACATCTCGTACTTTGTATGAGACGTACAAAGGCTGATGGCGACCCGTTCATCATAAATGTGGCCGTTTCTTGCACTCGGCGGCCGTTTTCGCAGCGCGATGATCAGACGGCAGCTGAATGAAAATCTGGTCAAAAATCAACATATTTCAGTGACATTCCTGGGGCAGAGGTGTTTTTTGATTGATTGATTGATTTAGTTTAAATGAAACCCGAATCATTAAATCCGTGCAGGTCTCCTGTCGCGGTGTGCAGGACTCGCTGCGCTCTGATTCAGCTCATTCGCTCTGATCATTTTCATGCAGCGCATTGCGCTGCGGTTGCATTCAGTACAC
>OMMV01231723.1:0-11702 GCA_900302635.1 Chatrabus melanurus | reverse complement strand
TACATGGCAACGGTCGACGCTAGCTACTCAAACTACTAAATTTAATATCAGCGTTTCCCCTAGAATTTTTTTTCAGGCCAGGTGGTTCTCACTGAAAACTCAAATTGCAAGGCAAAAATGTGAGGTGCTCAGAAATGCAAAAGCAAACCATGTAACCTATGAACTTTGCAAAAATAGCACATCACGTACACAGTGAGCATGATTCATTGCTGCACTACAAAGTCTATTTTAACATTTTTTTATCCCATCAATTAAGGTGGTGCTGCTGTGTGATGTAGCAATTTTCACTTTGTAAACCAGGTTTTTTTTCCCTATGATTTTTAGAATACAGTGGTAATCCTGAGGGGGTGTGGGGGGGGGCGCTTTAAATAATCTGAGGTATAATGAAAACATTTTGGAGTATTTCTGTTACATATGTCACAGAACTCTCAAACAAGCTGTGTCAGGCCTAAATAATATTTATAGTCAGCGAATATCTATGAAAAATTTAAATTTCTTGTACCTTGTTTTAACTGTTTCAATTTAAAGTTTGTTTATTGCATTTTATTTGTTTATTGTATCCATTTTATTTGTTTATTCACTGCTAGTTGCAATGTTGTTATTGTGTATGTGTGTGACAAATTCCTTGTACCTTTTTGTGCTTCTGTTAATTGTTTTAATTGTATATTGTTGTTGTGGTGGCCAGAGCGGGTGGTCACCCAACTGAGCCTGGTCCGTAAATGTTGGACCTTGCTCTTGTGAAGCACCTCAGGGTGACCTGTGTTGTGATTTGATGCTATATAAATAAAACTGAATTGAAAACGCTCATAGAATTGTGGGACTTTGGAGATGTTTAACATTAAACCTGAAATACATCCATCAATCCATTTTCTAAACCTACTTATTCCAGTGAAGGGTCTTGGGGGTGGAGCCTATCCCAGCGGTCATTGGGCGAGAGGCAGGGCACACCCTGCACAGCCCGCCAGTCTATTGCAGGGCTGACACATATAGACAGACGAACACATTCACTCACACCTATGGCCAATTTGTAAAGTTGCTAAATCACCTAACCTGCATGTCTTTGGAAGAGGGAGGAAGCCGGAGCACCCGGAGGGAACCCACACAAAACACGGGGAGAACATGCAAACGCCACACAGAAAGGACCAGGTCAGAAGCAAACCTGGGACCTTCTCACTGTGTGGCAACCATGCTAACCACTAAGCCACCGTGCTACAGGCATTGTACATGTTAAAAGACACCAACATGGCTCAAAATAAGAGGTTCACTGGTCCCAATATAAATTTTCAGTGCTTTCAGTAGCTTTTATGGAGTTATTAACAGATATTTTGCACATCTGCTGACTGACTGAATCCATTAATCCTGAATTTGCTTGCTAATCAGAGGGAACTAGAATTAACCAAAGTCTTCTTTCACTAACTTCAAAAATAGTTTTGACAAATGTGTTACTGCTTTGTTGCTTAGGGCTCTGAAAAGAAACAATGTCTTTCTCCATTTTTATAAGCTATATGAGGGCATCTATGAAGTTATGAAAAAAAAATGGCCATTGACTTACACACTGAAAACAATGTGACCGGCCTTGTCACCGCACTCCTGCAGGCAAACAAGACAATAAACAGCCATTGTGGTTCTTATGAGAGCATGGCACATTTTTTAGTCAGATTGGCGGGGTCACCTTATTGTTCTTTGACCCACCAACTCAAGATAAAAAAAGGAGAATAAAAAAAAAATAAATAAAGCTATGAAAAAAATCACAGTCAAAAGAGAGGACAGACTGATGTGTGTAAATATGTACGATATATTTCAGCCTATTTGTGTGCTATGTTTGTAGTTTGTGAGACTTCAGGGAAAAAAATCAGTTTGCATGTTTGAGATCAAATGAGAAAACACCACATCCTCTTTGCTGGGTAAATGTACGTGTGAACAGTAGAAATGGTTTATGCATCCGTCTTGAGCATGTGTGTTGTATACACAGCTGATGTTAGCATTTTTTTAAAAAAATGACTAAAATAAGCCCTGTGAGGGTGAGGAAGCTCAGAATAAACAATATGTATGGCGCGGGGAGAACATGCAAACTCCACACAGAAAGGGCCCGGTCGGAAGTGAACCTGGGACCTTCTCACTGTGAGGCAACAGTGCTAACCACGAAGACACTGTGCTGCCCCCTCAAACACACCAAAATGTAAAAGGTACACACACAAACTTGTTTTGCACTACATGACCCCTTTAATTATCTCATTGTGAGCAAGACTATTTTCATTTTCAAATGTGTTCCTTGAAAGTTAAAACCTGAATGAAAAATTTAATCAAAGCTTTTTGCAGTTTCACATTTAACATATGTGGCTGTGTTTAATTAACAATCATTAAGATAAAGAATTGTGCAGCTCATAAGTCAGCTGCTTCAGAAAACAGAAAAACAGTTTAACAATATTTCCATGACTGTTATATCTCCATCTGAAAATGACTTTAAAGCGATTTACGTCGATAAGAAAAGTGTTTAACAGGTGTTTTGACTCGTGTGTGCAACACCACAGGCATAAAAACAAACAAACCTGAAAGCTGTGTGCGATTTGAACAGCCTCAGAGCTCCAGAGTGGATCAGATCACTGGGGATAAGCCGAAATGATTGGTGATTAACGGATATTTGGCGTTATTTTTCATTATTTCATTGGTGTTATTTTTCATTGCCATTATTAAAAAATATTTCTGGCCTGGCGGGCCGTCAGGTCTATAATACTGTTGGGGAAACACTAAATATTAAACGTGAATAGACAGTACTTGGTTTTGCCTTTTCTGGCGGTTCGTCATCCAGAATTGCGCCTGTATATTTCCTCTTCAGGTGTGACCGCTTTTAATCCCATACTTTTGACACCTTCAGTCTTTGGGAACTTTTAGCACTAGCACCAGAGTCCGACTCTGCTACCTCCGCAATGATTTATTTATTTTATTTTATTTTTTAAACTGGAGCAGAGCCAACCAATAACTACAGCCAAAAATGACTCGCCTCACGCCATCCACACAGGTACGCAGTTTTAGAACAAGAATAAATATCTAACAAATGTTTATATCGTAATAAGTGCGTGAGATATTGTAAAGTCGTACATTCTGTGTTGGCACCTCTGAAAATAAATGAAGGCTTTAATCACACACCATAAGAGCTTTCACACAAGTCTAAAACCGTGATCATGCTTTGTCTGAAATGCTAAAGGTTTTGTTTTTTTAACATAATGACATGCAAACATGCTGTAACAGCACCCTAACGATGTGTTCTTCACTTTATTAGTTCACCTTTTAATTAAAAAGTTTCCTCTCACCGAATCTTTTAGAGGCTTGAAGACACCCCAGACGCTCTCTGCTGCCACATTAACGCCAATCTCTTCCCAGGCCTCCCTCAGCGCTGTGTCCACCACATCGCTGTCTGATGGATCGTTCTTACCTCCAGCAAAGCTGCACACAAAGAAAAGGAGAAGCCACATCCTGTTTGACATTGTTTTGTCCCCATAGAAATCCTTTTAATAGCTCCCCCAAGGTGGCTACGTCATCACCACATCTGACTATTTGTTAACAGGAAAAACTAAAAAGGTAATGAATACCTTGACAAACTTTGGTGGAAAGGATGTGCAATGTGTGGAGGGATGAAAACATGTTTAAGAGCCGTGAGTGTGTGTGTTCACTGCTACAGACCTGACGTGTCCCTTGTGCCTGCCTTTCAGGGTGCTGGAGCGCAGCGTGAAGAGAAAGGCTGGGTCCCCTTCCAAAGAACAGAGAGACACCAAGATGGATGCCCATCTCACCGTGTCCTTTCCCTGGCTCTGAGCTGCCCCATTTACAGTGTTCAACTCGTAGAGCTTCAGGTTGGGCCCCAGTGTCTGTCGACACCTCATTTCATTTTCCAGGGACAAGAAGTCCCTAAGGGACGTTGCCTGATAAGAGGTTGTCTGACGGACTGCTCTAGACTGTTGCACGGTCAGGCTGTGTGGTACAAGGCTAGTGTGAAAGTGGTTCAAAATCCATAACTTATGTGCTGACGAGCTCAAAGGCCTGATGAAGTGCTGACTGCAGGCCAAGCTGCTTTGAAAAAGTTGAGATCGCCTCTTACAGAGGAACATGAGTGAAGGGTGGCTCACGTTCTGAGGATTTCTCCAGTGTTGAAGGCAGGTTCTGCTCATTAAACAGCCATGGTATTTGCTTCGATTTGATAAAGCGTCCACTGAAGTGCACCGCTGAGGATCAGAGGCTAGCTTGTTTTTAGCAGGTGGTGAAATCCAAGACAGATTAACATGGTTAGACAAAATGGCTTTGGGAGTGTGGCTGTGAAACAATGCCTCTCTCTGCTGATGATTACTACGGTCCAGTTTTAAGAAAGGCAGCGGGAATGAAGCACACACAGTCTCCAGGGATGAGGACGATCCCTCGATGCTTCCAGCGCTGATGTTTCCTTCATGTCTTCTTTCTTTTATAGCTTTAACGTCGCGCCATCCACCAGCAGTATTTTCAGTGAACATGTGAGTCTGGTGGTCTTTCTTTCCCAGCAGCAACAACCTCATAAAGCAAGGCCACGTTTGGGTCAGAGAACCCTTCATCACTCTGCAGGAGGAAAGTGACACAAACAAACACGCTTACAAAAAACCCACAGACCTCATTTTGCCCTTTAACTAAGTGCACCTGCATGTGATTGCATTACAGCACGTGTGAGCCTTAAATGCCACATTTCCACCTACCTGCAAAGGTGGCGTGAAAGCTGTCAGGTAAATAGCCAAGAATTCTGACTTGTGAATCGGATTTGTTTGTTAACCTGTCACACAGAGGTTTGGACAAACCTGAAACAGTTTGTTCAATTTAGCTTCAATCCTATAAACCTAACAGGTTAACCTGTCAGTCTATGGAACTGTCTGCAAATCTGGGGATTTCTATTGATGAGCATCAGCAGGCACAAGTGAGTCATATCTTTAACATTTCAACACAACCAAATGGGGCAATGCATCCTTTAATGAGGAAGTGGGGGGGAAAAAGACTCGTAAAAACTGGTTATACTGTGCAAATCTGTCAGTTATGTCAGTCCCACAACTATATGACTACTTGGAAAAACTACCCTACTGAATGCATTCCTGAAATGACTTAGTTTAGAATTGTCACATGTCACAGAAGTCAATCTGAGAGAGATGCTCCTCCCCTTGGAGAGGGGGCGTGGCAAGCTGCAGTTCTTTTCCAATTAAAGTGACAGGCACAGAAACCAGGATTTATCCATTCATTTTTGGCTACAATTTTTATTTTGTTTACTTTTTTCTTTAAAGATACACCCCCTCAGTGTTTATGGCGTATGTTTGGCTACAAACGTAACTTCTGTTTTTAAGGCTAATTTGCCAATAATGTGCAAAATGGCCCCTTTAAATGACGCTCTGACTCTAACCTAGTACAGCAAAACTAGTAAGCAGTTACTTTCATTTAGCAATAACTTAAAAAAACACACACTGACATTAACGTATTTCGTCACTAACCCCCAATACTGTTAAACTTTAAGCGTCAACATTTTCGTCGTCCTAAATGTCAAAATAGTAAGAAAACACACTAATTAGCCGGCTAACTGATTAGCATTAAAACACGACACCGCAGCGTTACGTCACTGGTTTCCTGACGTTACAGTTTAGCGTGTTTAACACAAACTCCTAAATTCCCACCAAATACCTGTCAGTTTTGACCGCAAAATGCAATTTGTAAGCGGCTAACGCTCACCTTGATACTTGAATCGGAAAATGCTAACCGGTCGCCTGTAACAACGTCAGAGTTTCGAAACTTGTGACGACTCGTGAACCGCTCCGTCTCGATGCTTGTGTCACCCGGAAGCTTCAGGAGGCTCGAAGGACTTTTCGGGCAGAAGTTGAACCCTGACTGTCAAATCTTGGCTTTCCCCGAAGGGCAAAAAATGTTTACGACGATGAAATGAATAATTTTAATCAACGCCCGAATAATTCTTAAAGATTTTCCCTTTCGGGGCGAGGACTCTGCGGTGCACGTTATTCTTTTTGACCACAAGATGTCAATTCGAGGGCCCCCTACTAAACAGAGGTTCAAAAGATTAGTTAAGGAACATATTCTAGTGATCTTATGAGTGCCAGTCAAGATATAATGTATATTAAGTTTTAATTAAATATTTTAACATGGTATTTTATTGTTGTGCATTTTGTCTGCAGTTTTTAGTTTACTGGTAATTTAAATTGTTGTATTTTTGTCAATGGATCTAATTTAGTGTAATTTATTAGTTAATATGATCTATTGTACTGTTGTTTGGGCTTCAGGCCCTCCAAATGGAATGTGTGTATAGAAAATGAATGAATGAACTATTGTTAGTTTGCTATTCATCTTAAGAGGACCACAATGGAAATAAGTGCCTCTTTGGCTGCGCTTTGTGCGATCCTCTGCAATATTTTATGATTTATGTTTATTTATTGCCAAATAAAAATCAATCAATTAATGTGAAACTTCAAGTAATGAACCCATTTACAACACAAAGCTGAAACACATTTGGTGAAAATCATTATTTAAACAAATAAAGCCCTCTTTAAATGAACTTTACTTAACAAAAATGATTCCATTACAACAAAACGTCATCCATAAGTCTCTCTTCATGTATTATGAAGAACTGACACTATTTGAAGACCCCTGCCCTAGAACAACCATGTGCACATCTTCTCCTTTTTTGTCATTTTATCTTTTTTATTTATTTGCTATTATCATTTTACATAATTTCTTATGTTCTGTTCCTTGACTGTTAAATTGTCTAGTCTTAACAAAATGGAAGATTTTATAAGGTAGTGCTATTCCAGGATGATTGTACAAGTGTCTATTTTTCTGGCCCCTGTGCTGTTCCTTGGTTTGGCCATTCACGACGTGACGACTTGCAGAAATCACTGACACAAGAGAAAACTTTCTTGTTTCACCTGTTTTGCTAGCCACGCCTTCAGCACAAGTTTCTTAGACTTTTAAGTGACTGTAGTGATGAATCGGCCTTGTTATTCCAGTATCTGCTTCTATTTGTTTGACTAGATTTATTCTTTGTTTTGTGTCGGACACAAACGGGGAATCTTGTGGTTGACCATAGTCCAGGACTGACTATCAGCAGACATAGCTCTCCTACTTTTTGAGTCCAGCATGGCGTCGACGTGGTCTGAAGAGGACACCTTCATCTGTCCAGTCTGTTTGGAAACCCTGAAGGACCCGGCCACTCTACCCTGCGGACATTCATACTGTTTGGCTTGCATCCAAAATCACTGGGACAGAGGAGACGCCAGCGGCCAGTACACCTGTCCCCAGTGTCGGCAGGTCTTCAACCCTCGACCTTCACTGGCAAAGAGCACGGTCCTGGTGGAGGCTATGGAGAAACTGCGAAACAACAGCCGCAAGCAAAGCTCCCACACATCTGCCCCTCTGTCGGTGCCTGCCTACCTGGAGGTCCTACCGAGTACTGAGCCAGTGGCGGCTGGTCAGCGCAAGGGCAGTCTCTACCCTCGGGTGCACCCCAGGACCTGTTCACAACACGGTCGACCCATGTACCTGTTTTGCCACGAGGACAGGGAGTGCGTGTGTGAGATGTGTTGTCAGCATGGACACAAGGGACATCGTATTGTCAAAACAGAGGAAGAGAGGGGAGAAAGACAGGTATGTAATGGTTAATACAAATGTCAACACACCATTTATAGCGCTCTTTAGTAAACTCTTACTGGGGGGGGCATGTGCAACTTCTGGTTTAGCGTCTTGTTAAAGGATAGGTTGACATGTAAGAGTAGCCAGGGAAGCAGCTGTACCCACCAATAGTGCTCGAGTTTTTCAGTTTTTCTCAACTCATCTGTTTTTATGAAATTTTGTTGACCAGGATGTGAATCCTGAATTATTTTCATTCTTAAACACAGAGAGGGATGGAGGATTTTTATTTTCATCAATTTGATCAACTCCTGAAAAAGTAATGATGGAAATCATTGCATATCCAGTTAAAAAGTTTAGTTCTAGGCAGATCTGCATCTGTTGGCACAAAATGTATATTCATAGTGAGGTGATGAAAGTTCCAACAGTAATATTGTTAATCCTCTGATGGAGGTACAGTATGTGTTTTTCTTAAGCCATATTCGGACGGGATTAGTTTGACGTGGGGATAATGTAATTATTACTGGAATCTCTTATTATTATTTTTTATTTTTTTTAAAGTCCTGCCCAAACAGGGCTTAAGTTTCTCAGGTGGTTGATTTGGACTCTGGTGTACTAAACTTAAGAATAATGTTGTCACAAGAGCAGTTCTCAAATTGTTGCTTAACTTGAAGTACTTGTAAAACAACTACCGATCTCCACGTTCTGATTTCCTCTTAAGTGTGATGTAATACAGAAGGTATGTTACAATTTTTTTATTTTTTTATTTTTTTTAAGTCTCTGGCAGTTCAAAGTAACTTTCATCATTTCATTGCCATACAGGTGATTGACTATCTGTACAGGGGAATAATGGCAGAAAAACACTACTGCTGTGCTGCTACATTTACTAAACTTACTAAAACTATCTAGCCGGCACATTTTTGCATGTACTATTTTCACGGCTATGAATTTAAATGAGTAAAGAACACTCAAGGTGAGAATACATTAAATTGCAGTATAATGATGTTGCCTAGGGAAATGGTGTGTAAATTGTACAATAAATATAAAGATGCAATGAATTTACAAATTGTGGAAGGATGCACTAATTTTATTTTATTTTTTTAATCATAATGGTATTTATGGTAGATGGCGCAATAATAATCTAATATAGGTTGACGAATCATTTAAGAGGTAGGAGTTTGTTTCTATGAGAGAAACTAAGTATCTGGTGGAATCAGTCAATTTCTATCCTATAGAGGTGGGGGGAGGGGGCGGTTAATGCTTAAGTCATGAATTTTGCATGTACAATGTGTTTGTCCACAGAAAGAACTTATTCAGATGCAGGCAGAGATAAAAAGGAGACTTCAGCAGACTGAGAAGGAGCTTAAAGAGCTGCCGCCTGCTGCCCGTCAACACAAGGTAAGGAACTATTTATTTATTTAAATAGTTGAAACATTTATATACTGAACAAAACTTCCAACACAACAGTGAAAATATGCCAATATTTTAGGTAAGTGATAAAATATATTTATTTTAGATAGTTTGCAGAGGAATTTGGAGCGCTTGCTCCATGGCACGTCAGTGACTTTCCTATCTGACAGGGAATTGAACCGAGCATCCTCTCTAACTACCGGGCCACCACCTCACCAAAAGGGGTCCATTAAATTTATGAATATTGAAACTGACTGTGCAATGTTTCATTTTGAAAAGACGTCAGTTTGGCATCGTACCCTTCTTCTTTCGGCTGCTCCCGTTAGGGGTCGCCACAGCAGATCAGCCGTCTCCATCTCACCCTGTCCTCTGCAGCTTCCTCTGTCACACCAACTACCTGCACGTCCTCCCTCATCCACAGTACATCCATAAAACTCCTCTTTGGCCTCCCTCTTCTCAACCTGCCTGGTGGCTCCATCCTCAGCGTCCTTCTCCCTATATACCCCGGGTCCCTCCTCTTCACAAGGTTTGAATGTTACTTTTTAGTCAATTCCAGGGTGCTGATTAAAATGAGGTGGGGTGAACATCATGAAAATGTGGGCTAACTCGGCTAGATGTGAAAATTCAAAATGGCCACCACCCGGCTTCCGGTATATCAAAAGATTAGTAAAGCTACTTGCAAACTACAACCCCAAGTCACAAAATTGGGACAATATGGAAAATGTGCAAAAAAAAAAAACCCCCAAAAAAACCCAGCAGTGACTCTTACATTTACTGACTTCTGTTTCATTGCACACACTCTGAACCCAAGATATTTCATGTTTTTTCTGGTCAACTTCATTTCATTTGTTAATTTACATCCATTCCTGCATTTAAGGTCTGCAACACATTCCAAAAACAAAGTTGGGACGGGAGCAATTTATTCTAAATATAAGGATTAAATCATGACTCTTACAGCCAGTTTTCTTGAGACAAGTCAGGGGATGGCTACATGAACATTTCAAAGTCCCTGAATATGTCTTGGACTTCATGTTCATTAATAAGTACAAACAGTATGGTTCTGTGTCAAGTATGCAGTTCTCAAAAAAATTGAGTGACTGTAAGAAGGAGACTAGTGAGGGAAGCCACCCAGGCAGCTCTGAAGTTAAAGGTTTATGTGAGTGGACAAACTGGGAATGGTGCAACATTTGCCTGTTTCATTCCCATTCACAGCTTCATCAGATCCAGGGAGACGTCTACTTGTTTCCCTGGATCTGTCATTTCTGATGTTTCCCTCATCTTCCACTTCATCTCCTCTTCTCCGTAGGCTACTAGTTTCCTCCTCTACACTGCTATAGGGTTTCATTTCGCTAGCCCAGTGGATGCGCATCTTAATAAGCCGTTTTGAATTTTAGCCCACATTTTCACGAGGTTCACCCCAGCTCATTTTAATCAGCACCCTGGAATTGACGAAAAAAAACATTCAAACCTTGGTCCCGGAAAAAACGGTCACGGGACCCCATTGAGGGAAATTTGCTATTATTATTATTATTATTATTATATATATACACCCTGGGTCCCTCATCTGCAAATGTCCAAACCATCTCAATCTTGCTTCTCTGACTTTGTCTCCAAACCGTCCTACTTGTGCTGTTCATCCCTAATCCTGTCCATCCAAGTCAAGTCTGGTCGCATGCACTGGTGCCGCGCTTCGCTGCATCCACAACACCATGGAACCGTCTTGGGTCCTGGCTGGCAACCACCCAGGCAGACAACCGGTCCATCCCCACATCTGTATAATAACCATCTGTCTGCCGCAGCCAGGTGAAGTGTGGGCATCCTAGGGTATCCTCGTCACTCCCAAAGAAAATCGCAGCATTTCAACTCTGCCTCCTGTCTTTTTGTGAGCGCCACCGCCTCCAAGCCGTACAGCATAGCTGGTCTCACTACTGTTAGTGCAGTGGATAACCATAACAATTGTGGATTTTATCATAAAATGAATTTCTACCACAGTTAGTACATACCATAAGGTTTATTTTCAGCTATGGAGACAAGTTGGATTTGACCTCTGAGGACCATGAGGGGGTCAATGAAGGATTACACGGGGGTCAAAATATAAAAATCCTCCAATCATATTGAAACATATACCATATTATTTGCCTGATCATAAAGATTCTAAAAAGGTATAGTTGGACCATCTATGACTGAATGTTATGGGGCAAAAATGGTGACAAAGGTCATTTTCAGTTTGTATAGGGGTTAAAAGTTGCTCCAATTTTGGTATAAAGTGACGCAAATTACTGGTTGAGCTTATGGGATTAATAATTTGAATAGTTTTGACTGTGTTGAATGCTTGGCCTCGTAAATAAAGGTCAAACAAGGTCAACGTCCATTGGATACTGTGACATATGACGCATGTTACCCCGTAACATAACTAAGCATAACAGATGGTGCAAACTATTCCTTTTTAAAACCCTATTGACCCCTATACAAACTGCAAATGACCTTTGTCACTATTTTTGCTGTTTTTGCCCCATAACATTCAGTCACAGATAGTCCAAACTATACCTTTTTGGAATCTTTATGATCAGGCAAATAATATGGTATATGATTGGAGGATTTTTATATTTTGACCCCTGTGTAATCCTTCATTGACCTGTCAGAGTTAAAACCTGGAA
>OMMV01231710.1:0-10076 GCA_900302635.1 Chatrabus melanurus | reverse complement strand
AGTTACTTGTGACGTGACAGGCCAACCACTGTCTACGTCTTATCATTTGAATGTGTTAAACTATGTGTTGTCTTACGGGCGCATATCTATTGTGATAAACCCTATTCTTAAACAGAAGAGAACTGACAGAGCCACCCCATGCTGTGACAGACTCATTCTTAAACAGAGGAATGCTAACAAAGCTTCCCCATGCATATCCATGGTGGCAGACTCACCCCATGCATATCCATCCCTTGTGGCAGACTCATTCTTAAACTGAAGAAGGCCGTCTGGCTACCTTATACATATCTATTGTGATTTAACAGAAATACATATCTCAAGGAAGTACACTGGGTTACATGAGGACACCAGAGTACGAATCATATCAGTACCAATACAAAGACATCCAGTCGTCGCTTTGTGTCACTGGTTAGCATCCAAGTCTCACAACCATACAGTAAGGCTCCTATCACACTGGGCTGCGAGTGGTGGTGACAAATTGCGAACGGCATTTCCGAGAGAGTCCCCAGAATGTCCTGCGATGTCTGCAGGGGTTCTCAATTTCCTCGCATGAGTCGCAGGGCCTCGCTCTCGTGTCACTGGAATTTTGAACATGTCCAAAATATTCACACGACAAATGCACTCTCAAAATACTCCCAAAGGTCGTCGCAGTAGCAAAAACCCATTTAAAACCCGTCCCGAACCCTTCTCCATTTGTGTCACACATGGTACAGTCCACCCCCCCCTGTGAAGATGCTGACATCAAAGTCACTCAAATCCCCTCACAATTACAAGAAATGTCCACACTGTATTTTCACTGTATTTTTTTTTTACTTTTCAACAGGTCCACCCTGAACTTTTCTTAAAAATGAAAATATAAAAAAATCGTGCATTTATCATGAACGAATTAAAGTCGACTAATAATCACATAACACTCTGCTAAAACAGCTTAAAAACAAATTTTTTAAAAGGCTGCTTATGTCCATTTGTGAAGTTTGTACCAATCACAATGTTACGCTTTCGCAAGCTCATCACACGTCAATGACGTTGCAGTGAAGAGGTTTCAGCACCATGGACAGCAGCTCCTTATCGGCTCGCAGTTTGTCTGATTTGCGGTTTGATTGACGCCACTTTAAAGGTTCAATATTATTTCACTGCACCGACACATGAGCAACACCGACACATGAGCAACACCGACTTAAAAGCTCAGAATAACCACCTGAAACATACTGACATGGAATAATGTCAAATAATGTGAATATGCACAGTGATTTTTCTTTTTTTAAGAAAGGCACAATTTTAGTTATCAGGACAGAACATGTATAATTGCACCACTGACACATCAAGCTTTTAAGTTAATTTGTGAGTTACAAAATGCCCATATCTGTTTTTAAAATCATATCCACAAATGTCCAATAGAGCTGGGAGGTTTTTTTTCTTGAAAGACAGCATCAGCTCTCAGGTAGTCGTGTGTAAAGAGAAATAATGTGTTGACATAATTATAATTATTATAATTGCCTGTGTAAAACTGAGATCTTATTGTCAAATCGCCCTTTGTGCTCGTGAAAAGTGTTTCCAACCAGACAGAATGAGATCCATCCAGCGGTCAGCGGCGCATGGTGATAAAGTTGATTTTAAACATTATGGGGATTTAAACGTGTGGCTCGCCCGCCTGAGTTCCGATCCGGACCCACAGACGTTCATCCGCAGGTCACTCATAAAGCCAGTCTCAGTGGGTGTTTAACGACCCTGTAATGTCTGAGGGTGTGAGCCCAAGGAGGAGAAGCCTGGCTTTTTTTTTTAAGAGTCTGCTTGTGCGTCAGAACCACGGTGGCGCGGACAGCGACCGCAAGTAATAAAAATGAAAAAACAAAAATTAAGGAGCATAAAGCAAGCGAATTTGCTATAAACTACACACAGTAATAGTACTATATCAGTCAGTTGTGTTTTAGTAAGTTAAACAGCGGGTTACTAATTTATGTAATCAAAAGGCACAGCCACGATAGATTTGGCACATCCACAACTGAAACCCTGACACCATACCTGGTCCCGATGTCTCAATTGTCACACATAAATGTTTTCCAAGTGTTGCATGACATTCACGCAAGTGTCCAGCGACATTGCCACGCGTCGTTCATTCATTCATTCATTTATTCATGCATTCATTCATGGTGTGCGAATGTTGCTCGAAACTCCTGCGAATGCCGCCTGGCATTCGTTCGAAATCCAGGTGCATTTTGGCCCGAATATTGCCGGGGGCATTCGCAAATGTTTTGCAACTCCCACTTCAGTGTGAGTCCAGGTGCGACCGTGCTGCTATTTGCCTATTTTCTTGCAATTTTGTGTCTCCATCTGGTCACCAGCTGTCTCAGCCCAGTGTTGTAGGGGCCTAAGACAGGAAGCACCAGGACCCCAAAAGACATGGACCTTCCTTCTCCTGCAAAGATATTGGCATCGCCAAACACCTCTGTCCTGTGACCTCATGACTCCATAAGCTTGATCTCAAAGGCAGAGGACCCAGAGACATGAATGTCACTGCCGAGATGGAATTACATACATGTGTATAATTCACAGAACACCGAGATTTATTTTAACAGATTAATTTATGGCCCTTCAAAGGAAAGAATTTGAGCACCTCTGGTCAAAAGCAACCCAAACATCTATCAACGTCCAGAGTTAGTTCACAATAAAATTTCACAAAGTGTATGGTATCTTTCATTCCAAGGGTGATCAATCCCACAAAATGTCTTTTTGATCCATTACCAATAAATACAGGGCCAGAATCACTGGTACCCATTTTGTTCTTTTTGACCTCTCCAGTTTGTTGATTTGACCAGTTTTACACCGGATGCCCTTCCTGATACAACTCTGGATGTATAGAAGAATGGGCATGGATGGCCTCAAACCAGGGACCTTGTGTTTGGAGACAAGCATGCTAACTACTTGCACCAATGTGCTGCCACACAGTGAATTCTTTTGCCCACCCTGATGTCACATACCCACAATTCCGTGCGCAACACAAGCGCACGATATTGTTAGCGGTGGCAACAGTCAGATTCATCAGGGAAACAATTTGTGCACTGAAACTGGATATAGTACAACCTTGATGTTAAAATTTCGGGGCCACCACTGCAGTGCTGAGGAGGGGACTGTTGGCCACATTATCTATGTAGTCACTGGGTTAATGTCGTGGATGTAGTAAAACCAGAACTTGAATGTTTGTGGCCTGGTGTCTGGTGTTCGCTAGGGACAGGGTGATATGCGTTTTTACTACTGAGAACTTGTTTACTTGAATGTTGACTTGTGTCTCGATATTAGCGGTTGTCCGCTTGTCCGATGCAGCTAGAAACTCTCTGGCGGCAAGTTAATTCCTGGTCTTTTTGCAACTATTGGCATGTTATTAGTTGTTAATATTTATTAATTTTTGTTATATTGTGTGTTCCTTGTGTTAGTGTTATCTTGTTTGTTCTTCTCAACATTTTGGTGGACAATAGTGTGAGGCCCCATGTGACTTGGGCCCCAGGTTTTGAGGATGGGCATCCCCCTGCATTAATCCAGCCCTGGTTCTGGTTATTGATGGATCCGAATGTTACTTTATTCACAGCTCTGGCACAGCTTTTTACTCAGTATTTTAAGAAACACATAGGTGTACGTGTTGAATAAATAAGCATCTCTGTTAACTAGGTGTGAAAAAGACTTCACACATGCGTGTGTGTGTGCGGCCCTAAAGACAAAGCTGTGTGATCCTACACAAGGAAACCCCATGCTGATCCGAGCTTTATCTTTTTCACAAAACGTGCACGTCATCCGATGGAGAGGAAAATTGCATTTTAATGATGGAGTGCACTGCACTGCGGCAAGATTATTTTGCCAAACAAATTTAGGCAATCAGCTTGCTGGAATTTGATGCCTGAAGGATGATGAATTATCACCCCCAAGCAGAGTCGCTCACGGTCAAGTCAAGTCAGTTCGAATCTGGGAGCATGCGCTGGTGTTGCACTTCGCTGCATTCATGACACCACAAAACCAGCTTGGATCTTGGACGGCAACCACCCAGGCGTACAACCAATCCATCGCCACCTCTCAAAAGTACCCATCTATCTGCTGCAGCCAGGTGAAACGTGAGCAACCCCTCGGCCTTCTCCAGGTGCTGGGGTCCTCAACACTGAGGCACACGCATGCTGGATCATGCACACAGAAACGCTCCACACATCCAAAATGTCAAAGCTGACGTTTCCTCACAATGCAGGTGATACTCCTCATCCGAGTCTCCCTAAGTAACCAC
Organism: Chatrabus melanurus; assembly: GCA_900302635.1. Taxonomy (NCBI): domain Eukaryota; kingdom Metazoa; phylum Chordata; class Actinopteri; order Batrachoidiformes; family Batrachoididae; genus Chatrabus; species Chatrabus melanurus. The sequence goes on along the minus strand of OMMV01231710.1, from coordinate 5,812 downwards.
TCATTTGACACAAAGTTATTCCATTAGTACCCAAGGATCCTCTGAAGAGATCTAGTACCAAAGACATCCAGTGTTAGGATGCTGGTTAGCGTCCAAGTCCCACAACCATACAGTAAGACAGGAAGCACCAGGACTCCAAAGTCTTGGACCTTTGTTCTCCTGCAAAGATATCGGCATCACCAAACACCTCTGTCCAGTGACCTCATGAATCTGTAAGCTTTTCCCAGGTCTCTTTCAGTCTCAAAGAGGCATGAATCTCACTGTTGAGATAAGTGAATGTCTCTACAAGTTCAACACTTTTGCCGCATACAGATGCACTTCTCATGGCTGACTGCAGGAAGTCAATGAAAGCCTGGATCTTAGTCTTACTCCAGGACAACTGCAAACCCACAACTGAGCTCGAAGTCTTCAGGGTCCTGATGCTTCCAGGCCTAGTGAATGGTTGTGAGACTTGGATGCTAACCAGTGACATAAAGCTTCTTCAGAGGATACTTGGGTACCACTGGAATAACTTTGTGTTGAACATCCCGTTATTTAGGGAGACTCAGATGAGGAGTATCACTTGCATTGTGAGGGAACATCAGATATGACATTTTGGCTGTGTGACACATTTCTGTGAGCATGATCCAGCATGTAGGTGCCTCAGTGTTGAGGACCCCAGCGTCTGGAAAAGGCCAAGGGGACGCCCACGTTTCACGTGACTATGGCAGATAGATGATTACATTCCCGAGGTGGGTCCAGGGTGGTTCCGAGGAGTAGTGGATGTGGTGACATGCAGAACCAGCGTATGCTGCCAGACCTGACCTTGAATTAAAGTTGAAAGTCTACACCACAAGAACATCTTGACTGTTTCATTTTAACGCCATTTGTCCAAACTTAAGGCATGTTTTGTCAAGCATGATCAAAGAGTACCCCAGTATCTGGACCACGCCATGAAGATGCACACATAACACCTGGCTGCAGCACATACAGTAGATGGCTACTTTCAGGACATAAGGACAGACCACAGGTCTGCCTGTGTGATCCTCAATTGAGACCCAAAGCATGCTCCCAAAACCAAACAGACCTAAACAGAATATAGAGAATAAGAGCTATAGTTCGCCTGTGTCACAATTATAAACATTTGCTGTTGATTTTGTGATGTTCAAAATGCTTAACAAAATTAACAGTTTTTTTTATTCTATTGTTACTTTTCCAGCCAGATGTGTTTTCAAATACCATTGAATGCACCTCCAAGATTGTTGTCAAATAATCCAGGATAATACAAGATTACACATATTTTCACTGCAAACACAATTTTCTGTTCCGCCCTGAACGGTTTTATTCTGAAGGTCATACCACTGTGTTTATGTATTGTGGGGGGTGCTGCTGGAGTATGGGGTACCAGGATCAAGGAAAAGCGCAATCCGGTCTCCATATGAACAAAGCAGGAGCTGTGTCCACATTCTCAGCATCGCATCAGACATGTTCCCAATGGGTGCTGGACTCCGCCAGGGCTGCCCCTTGTCACCAATCCTGTTAGTGATTTTCATGGACAGGATTTCAAGACACAGTCAGGGATTGGAGGGTGTCCTGTTTGGTGATCTCAGAATTGCATCTCTGCTTTTTGCAGATGATGTGGTTCTGCTGGATTCATCAGACAGTGACCTCCGATGTGCACTGGGCAGGTTTGAGGCCAGCTGTGAAGTAACTGGGATGAGAATCAGCACTTCCAAATCTAAGACCATGGTCCTCTGTCAGAAAAGGGTGGATTGTCCCCTCTGGTTCGGGAAGAGTTATTGCCCTAAGTGGAAGAGTTCAAGTATCTCGGGGTCTTGTTCACGAGTAAGGGTAAGATGGAGCGTGAGATTGACAGACTGATTGGGACTGCGTCTGAGGTCCTGCGGACGCTGTATCAGACTGTCATAGTGAAGAAAGAGCTGAGCCACAATTTACCAGTCGATTTATGCTCCAATCCTCACTGATGGTCATGAGCTTTGGGTAATGACTGAAAGAACAAGGTCGCGGAAATGAGGTTCCTCTGTTGGGTATCTGGGCTTACACTCTGGGACAGGGTGAGAAGCTCGAATATCCAGGAGGATATACATACCCTGCGTAAATGTTTTTCAGACTATCTTTTCATGACGTTTTAGTGACATCATCATTAGATCACTTTCACCACGTAATGACAAATGATAAGCTGATCGATACAAGCTTTGCATCATCTCTTTATCAGTATTTTTTGTGGAGATATCCTGGATAAGGTGTTTTTCAGTCTATATTTTTGACATCCTTGACCTTTGACTGATCTGCTCCAATAGTCATTCATCACCCAAAGAATAGAATTCCTACCAGGTTTGGGGAAAAATCCGCTTGCCTGTTTCTGACTGACGAGCGACTACAAACCTTGCCGCTGCCGCAGGCACGACCTTCTGTTTGTGTTTCTTCAACGATTTTATCTGTTTAATCTGCAAAACACATTTAAGAAGTTTTGCAGATAACATTTTCATAACAACCAGGATTATGTGCACGTTAAAACTATTAAATCCACGTGGACTACAGCGAGTGTGAGAGGACGAGGGGGAATAACGTAACGTCGTGAATGCAATAACTTCAACGTGTTAATTTACGTGCAAAAAAAATTTATAATTCAGACATTTTAGTGCGCACAAATTATTTTGAGAGCATATAAAATATATCAAGTGCAAATGACCAGTTGTGGACAGACAAGTGTTTTTGGCTCCTGTCTCACTTTGTTGGATTGTGGATCATAAACTAATTTCGTGTCTTATGAAATCAACATTTTTTGATTATTATTTTTTTAATCTATTTGTCTGTAAATGGGATTTGGTGATTTGCACGTAGCTGAATGTTACGCTCGAGTTTGATTGTATGGAAGCAAACGTTTCCAACAAACCGAGTAACGGTCGCCCAGCAACCTCAGTTTCTTCGCATCCTTCAAAGTGTTTCGATCACTAATTGGGAATCTTTTTTTTTGCTTTGTCAGAAGTTTCCCTTCATTCGTTTGAAACGTCTTCAGCCGGTGTGCGTTAGGTGATGTCATTTTCCCACCTCAGAGCTCACGTTTTGTAAACTCTGTGGGTCACGTTTGATCAAAAACCCAATCGCTGCAGTCATGGTTTAAAGTGGCGGTTCCCACGCTGGGGTCGCAGCCCCTCCAGAAGGTCGTGGGATAAATCTGGCGTGGTTAATTAAGACGGAAAACAGAAGTTTTTCTCCACAGATTTATGTTTGTGTTTTTGATTGTTGTTGTCGTCAAACAAACAATGGCGAGTTTAACGTGTTAACAAACACTTTTTATGATCGGACAGGTTTAGAGAAGTTCAGACGTTTGGTGGAACTGAACGGAATTAAAAACCAAACTGTGAGAGAAGTTCAGGCTGATTAGTTTTAAAAGGTCAGAAGCCAAAAACCAGTTAGAACTCGAGATCTGCCCTCGTACGTGTTTTAGGCTGTACGTGTGTACGTAGGTTTTTTTTGTTTTTAAGGCCATATACGTGCCACAGATTCACAGAGATTCACTCCTCGCTGTACTTAGACTTTATATTTATGTGATGATGATCGTTTTTGGGGGTTTTTTGCAAATAAATTTGAACAGTAGAAAAAAAAAAAAAAGACTCGGCGTAGAGCCACTGCTCCTTCGCATCGAAAGGAGCCAGCTGAGGTTGTTCGGGCATCTGGTGAGGATGCACCTTGGGAGGTCTTCCAGGCATGTCCGACTGGGAGGAGGCCCCGGGGAAGACCCAGCACGAGCAGGAGGGATAACCTCTCCTACCTTGCTTGGGAACGCCTCGGAATACCCCAGGAAGTGGTGGGTGCTTTCAATTATTAGAACATTACTTTATTATGATCATTTAAATTGCTTTAATTTTCAAAACTTATTTTTACTCCATCAAAATCAGCTTTGATGTTTTAATACTTTCATGAAACTTAAATGTTTGAGGCAATCAGTTTCCTAAAAATGTAATTTTCCAGGCATTACAGTGTAGTGGTATGGCTTTTGCTGTCTGCAGAAGGAAGGATTACATCAAGGATCATAAGGTGCGGGTTCCACGTTCAGGATTTGTCAAGATCCATAAGCTGAACCGCCACGGTCTGTCATGTACTGCAGTTTGTATTCACTTAGCTCAAAGTTCCCCGCCTACCATGTTGTCATGACCTCTCAGACGCCACCACAGCGTTGTTAGCAGCGCAGCAATGTCGCTTGACTTCACCATGACCTCAAGTAGACTTAACAAAATGTCAGCATGAATCACCTCAAAATGTCATCATGTCAATACAAAATGTTAGAAACACTGTACATTGTGATGCCAGTACAACATACCATCAGATCAGTGTGCTTCATGTTAAAAATCGTGAGTGTTAACCCCGCTTAACTCCCTCTCAACAATTGAATTGAATTCAGTTCAGTACTTTAAATTGTTGTTTGTCCTGTACAATCTGATCACACAAATAAATAACCAGATGAATGGAAATACAAAAGGAACCAATTCCAATACCCTGTTTTTCCACTCCAAAACAGGTAATAATAATGTGAGTCATCCAGTACGGGACATTGACTCTCCGGGATCGCACCACTTCCCTGATCCAACAATAAAAGCAGAAGCAGGTTTTCATTTTGAATTTATTATGTCAAGTATTTGTAAGGTCCAAGACCACAGAAAACAGGCTGGAAGTCGTTTGTGTGTGACTGCAGCCTGGACACGGTTACAAGCTTTTACAATCTCCTAAATAAGTTATACTCAAAAATAATTCCTGTGGTATACTGATTTTATGAAAGTAAACAGAATAGATTGTGAAGACTGTCAGTAAAACATTTAAAAGTGTTTTAAGTTTATGGTGGAAACAGAAAAAACAGTTGGGCCCTATCTTCTACTTGGTGCAAAGGAGCGCAGAGTGCTGAACAAGCGTAATTCCTAGTTTCCACCTGACACAGTTTTCATACCTGATGTCCACGTTCTTTAAATACCATATATACTTGTGCTCGTCTGCATGCCCATGGTCGTGTAAGCCTAAGGTGTTGTCAGTACGCACTGCAAGTGGGAATGCAATTTTGAGGATGCAGAAAGCATTTGCACCATGGTGTACAAAGACTGCAACAGTCAGAAAGCCTCACATGGGTCCACGATGCACATACCATCTGTACACACAACAGTGCATCAATGGACCATGAAACTAAATTGGAAATAAAAATTAACAATGAAATATAAGTAATTCCATTTTCACAGGGGCTCGAGATTTTAAACATGGTTTAAAACAAAAATGTGGACTGCTGATAATACATCTTTAATGTGTGTAACAACCTGCGCTTTGATACAAACAGAGGCAGTGCTACCCATTGAGAAAAGGCGTGCAATTGCACAGGGCCCTGGCCACTAGGGGGCCTCATTGTATTATGTGATTTATTTTTTTTTAATTGTCATTTCAAACTAATGATAATCTATAGTAGAAATAAAAATACAATTGTTTCATGTAAAAATGATTTATCCGAAATTCATCCTAGATCAAATGACTGCAGGTCCATTTTCTGTTACCACAGCTACCACTGGTTCTCATGATTGTAATGGTGGTGTGATTGAAGCCATGAAACCTTTTCAGAGTGGGAGTGTGAAAAGGAAAAGAAAAAAAGGGTGACGAGCAGGCGACAGTATCTCTCACTTAATTTAAAAAAATTGGGGGGCTGGGGGGCTCCAAATTGCTCTTGGCCTCAAAGTTTCTAAAACTGCCCCTGGATACAAAAACACATTACAAACAAACATTACAAACACTAATCATACTCGCCATCCTTAACAGAAAAGAAAACTCACTCACT
>OMMV01231708.1:0-10323 GCA_900302635.1 Chatrabus melanurus | reverse complement strand
CGGGTCAGTAGTGGTGGCCAGCCACTACTCACTCCCTCCTGGCTGCCAGCTCAGCTCCTCCCTCCTGTTCCATATCCAACAAGAGGCTCTCTCTGCTGCCTCCCCCAGTCTTCACACTGCCTTCTTTCTCTCACTCCCCGTCAGTCCCACAGCTGTCAACAACTTCCAGGCTGATTGGGCTGGGAAGCCTCTGCACCCTACCTCGACCGGGTCCAACCATGCCTGCCAGCCTTTGTCCCTGCAGTCCTGCACCAGGTCTTTGTAGTGCTCTGATTTTCTCTCAAACGCCTCCTCGCACCCCTCTTCCCACGGCACAGTGAGCTCCACCAGGATGATCTTCTTTCCTTCGGTGGAGAACAGGACTGTGTCAGGTCTTAAAGTGGTGTGGACAACACCTGAGAACTGGACCCTCCTCTTCATGTCTACCCTAAGCTCCCATGCTTGGGCCGACTGCAGGAGACTTGCCCTAGTATTACTGGGTCCTGGCAGCTTTGCTCCCTCCTTGACGAATGTCATTACAGGTGGCGTTTGCTGGTTCTCTCTTGCTCTAGGATGTCAGCGACATCGGCTAGTACTTTGTCGTGGCGCCACCTGTATCTGCTCTGGGTCAGAGCAGTTTTACATCCTGTCAGGATGTGTGCCATGGTTCTCTTTTGGCCACAGAGCTCGTACATTGGGTCATCTCTCATACCCCATCTGTGTAGATTCAAAGGAGTTGGCAGGGTGTCATAGACTTTAACTCTGGCTGCAGTGGTTAGCAAACTGAATTGCAATTCAGAAGCTCCTGAATTTGAATCCTGATGGAAGAGCGTTGATATGTTCAAGGCATGATTGTCAAAACCCAAATTCTTCCTTGTCTCAGCACCACTTAGAAGTTGTATCAGCTCTTTCTAAAGGCCAAGATGTTAACAAGGCAACCAGATGATTTAAAGCTGGTGACCCTAAAATTGGAAAGAGAGGCATTAAAAAAAGATTTATACTATTTCTAAGGACAAATCTTTGCTATTTATAACATTTGGAAAGAAAAACAATTTCCGTTGCCAATGATAGTAACCTGTATTACGTTCTGGGTCCATTTGACCTCAGTAAAAACAAACAGAATTTGAAAAATTTAGAAAGATTACAGAACATCATCATCAGAACATTGACAAGGAACACAACAGTTCTTAATTGACAAAAAAACCTATAAAAGTTACATTTGCGATGCCTCGTTGAATGGAACATTCCATCTTTCACCAAATGAAAATATTCTTACCATTGCATGAATTAAAGACATTTGTTTTATATGACACCTAAATAGATCTGCATCATTTGATATTTGACTTAAAATTAGACAGGTGTTCGCTGAGGAGCGAAGCAGAAAATCGTGGTAGGAACTTGTCCAATTCTTCATCTGACAGCACTTCTACGACCGCTAAAGATGTCCCTGCAAACACTGTGTTAGCTTGTAATCAGCTTATGGCATACTGGATTTAGCTTCCTCGTATCATGGACACATTTTTCCGAATTGGTGGTGGAGGAGTGCAATGGGGCAAAAAGTATTGTCCAAAAATGCATGGTACGTGACGTCATCGTGCAATGGGGCAAATAATGAATGTCACGTGACATACAATCCACCAATCAAATGAAAAGGATTTATTTAGGTGCCATATAAATGTGAATATGTATATACGAGATAGTAAACAAAGTTACATAGTCACCAAAATGAGTTTGGCAGAATAGGAACAGCATTTCTTTTTCCCTGCAGGCCACCCTGCACTACTATGGGCATGATATGCAGGGAGTGTGTGTGTGCTCCTTGCCGACTTATTTCTTGCATTTCACAGAGGTGGTGCTTGCACCGGAATCATTTCTATTGGAACAGACCTGGAACCTGCCACGCTTTATGCCTGCCATTTGAACCACTGGAGGAGTTGGGCTGTGTGCTGTTGATGCTCTTGCAAGGCACTGTCTTGTCTCGATATGAGGTTTGACCAGCAAATAACCCAGTTGCTCCAGGACAATCCTGCTTTGAGTCAGTTTTCTGCTGTTTCAGTCCTTGTTTATTTCAAGTTGACGAAAATGACAAGGGGCAATGGGCAGTCTTGCATTGACACTTGTCAATGCATGACGTGGACGTGGACAATCCCTGTAGTGCAGCTTGTGACCTGCCACGGGACAAACGCGCATGCTGTGCTGCACGTGGCTTGGTGCCTGTTGGTGGTAGAGAGCGGGATTGCTCACCTACCAGCGGCCCTGAGCGTAAGCGCTCTCACAAACGTTCGAGTGGACGACATCATGGTTCCCCTCCCTGACTGAGTCAGGGGGCTGACTGCAGCTCGGTGGCGCACCCACCCCTGGCTCCACCTGCGGGGAATGGTGGCACTGATGCGCAGTTGAAAATTTTGTCTATGTTGCAGAGTTTGGCTCAGCAGATGGATAGATTGGAGGAGCAGCGTTCTTCCCCCTCTCCATGTCTGCCACCCGGCCAGGATAGCCTTCCCTATCTTGGCACTAATTTCCAGGTGGGTGGTGAGGTCGCTGACGACACTAATGTGCTCTCTGTTTTTGCACCACACTCTCTGGTTGATGGTGTGCTGCGATCAGAGGGGGAGAGTCACTGGGATGGGCCTCATTCGGCCTCGGAGGAGGCAGATGTGGATTCGGTTGGCGACTTGCCTGTGGGCCCGCTAGTCACGAGGGTACTTAGTGTGGCCAAGATTGTTGGCTTGGAGCCCCCGGTGTCTGATCCTGGCCCCGTGGGGGGTGTTTGGGAAGGTTTGTCTCCTTCCGCTCCTCCTCCCGATGTCTCTGTTGCGCCTGGATTATGCGTCAATGCGCCAGATGGCTTGGCAGCAGCCCTTTGGTAGTCCTCAGTATGCTGCCAGCTGTCAGCCATTGACAAATGCCCGTTACCCTGTGGACTCTGCGTTAGATGATATGCCGCCGGTGGAGCAGGCCATGGTGTCGTGGACATCCCTCAGCCCTGCCCGGGTTTCTTCAAACCCGGGCAGGGTTTCTTCAAACGGAAGGTGTGTGCCAAGACTGAGCGCCTTGTCTCATGCTCCTTTAACGCAGCTGCTCATGCAGCTCATAAGGGCAATGCTCTAGCTATCCTGTTGGCAGCCTTGAGTAAGACAATGAACGCAGCTGATCAGGACTCTAGGGCTTTTGTGGACTCCGCGCGGTCGGCCCATGCACAGTTGACGCGTCACGTGGGTGAGGCTATGTCCTATGTCGTCGGCAGGTGTGGCTGGCATAGACTTCCTTGCCTGAGGCCATTACGTCTGAGCTGCTGGCACAGCCCGTGTTGCCGGGACAGGTTTTTCATCCTGATTTGCAGGATGTGCTAGATAGGGCAGGCCGCTCTATCACTTTGAGAGAAACTGTGCACAGTGCTTGCCAGAGGCCTGCCCCTGCCCCCAGGAGGGGGTCTGGGGTGCTCCATCCACCTCGACTGCCTGCCTGGTCTGATTCCGTGCACCCTGCGGGTGTTCTCAAACAGGGCTTTCATGCTCAGGGCCGGCCCTCTGCTGCATGTGACCAGCAGGGACCCCGCTCCCGGGGGAGGGGGTTTCAGGCGCTCCCGCGTAGGGCTGCCGGCCGCCAAGTCGGTCCTGCTTGAAGGTTTGGGGCCGTCCGCCGACTATCTTTTTCAGTTCGCACGGGCCTGTTGGGAGCCGGTGGTGTCGGACCTGTGGGTTCTGTCGACAGTAACTCAGGGTAACCGTCTGCAGTTTCAGCGGTGCCCCCCTTTTTTCGGGGATCTGGCGAACCTTTGTCGCGAACCCCCTCCTGGCATCCGTACTGGTTGAGGATGTGCGTGGGCTGTTACGAATCGGCGCTGTTTCCAAGGTGCCTCCAACCACACAGCTGAGTGGGTTTTACTCCACCTATTTCATTGTTCCAAAAAAGGATGGTGGCTATCGTCCTATCCTTGACCTCCGGTGCCTCAATCGCCATCTGAAGGTGCTACCATTCAAAATGACGCATGTCAAGATCGTGATTCAGTTCATCACCGCGGGCGAGGGGTTTACGTCCCTCGATTTAAAGGATGCGTATTTCCATGTCCCTATTTTCCCGGAACACAGGCAGTTTCTGAGCTAAGCCTTTCAGGGCCGTGTGTATCAGTTCCAGGTTTTGCCGTTCGGCCTGTCCCTGGCCCCGTGAGCTTTTACTCGGGTTGTGTCGGCGGCATTGGCTCTCCTTCAGTTGAAGGGTCTCAAGGTCCTGCCCTATCTGGACGACTAGTTGATATGCGCCCCCTCTCTGGGTTGAGCTGCCCTGGACATGGAGGTGGTGCTGGTGCATATTCACACTCTGGGCTTTGCTGTGAACTGGAAAAAGAGCAATCTGCAACCCAGGCAACAGGTGACCTTTTTCGGTCTCCTTCTCGACTTCGTCACTATGAATGTCTGTCTCACTCCTCAGAGAGTGGACTGTCTGCTGAAGGCAGTGCACCCCTTCCACCTTGGGGCACTTGTGTCCGCTCACCGGGTTCAGCGGTTTTGGTGTTGATGGCTGCAGCATCGGTGGCACTTCCCTTGGGAGTACTGAGGGCCCTGGCGGGACAGGAACGTGAGGCTGCGTGTGACTTCATCTTGCATGCAAGCCCTTCTCCCTTGGCGGGACAGGCGCTTCCTTCTGAGGGGCACCTCATTAGGTCCTCATCCTCACAGACAGTCGATTGTCTCCACAGATGCCTCCCTGGCAGGCTGGGGAGCTGTCTGGGAGGGCAGGGTGGTGGTGGGCTGGTGGAGGCCCCCTTGGACATCGCAACACATAAACATGTTGGAATTGAGGGCCGTCCATCACAAGCACATCCTTGTGAGGATGGACAGCACCTCTGCCGTTTATTACATCAACCATCAGGGCGGCACAAGGTTGCGGCGCTGTCTTCAAGTGGCAACGGAGCTGCTGACATGGGCGTGGTCTCGCCTCTCCTCCCTGAGAGCGATCCTCATTCCAAATGTGGCGAATACCGCAGCGGCCCTTCTGTCTCGTGCGGGGCCTCTCCCAAGGAGAGTGGCGATTACACCCGGATGTGGTGACTCAGATCTGGGCCCTTTACAGGGTCGCCATGGTCATGGTTGATCTTTTTGCTTCTGCAGAGATGACTCATTGCCTGCAGTGGTACTCCCTCAGGCCACAGGGGGGCAGTTTGGGCCTGGATGCTCTGTCTCATGACTGGCCAACAGGCATGTTGTACGCTCCATCTCCCTCTGATCCCTCAGGTTCTCCACAGGGTCATGGAGGCCGCTGTGTTGTCCTGCTGGTAGGTCCACGCTGGCCATGGAAGCCATGGTTTCCGCTGTTGCTTCAGCTACTACGGGGTCGCCCTTGGCAACTGCCATCCCGGGGGATCTCCTGTCGCAGGTGGGCGGTCAGAAATGGCATCCGAACCCGATGGCCCTGTGCCTGTGGGTCTGGCCTCTATGGAGTCCCTCACTCCACAGCTAGATGACGCTGTCTGTGTCACTTTGACCAATGCTAGACCTCCATCTACTCGGGCTAACTACTCCTTGCGATGGAGGATTTTTTTGGACTGGTGTCTCGGCCAGGGTGTTGACCCCCTGTCCTGTTCTGTGCCGCTTGTTCTTCGCTTCCTACAGTCACAGCTGGGTCAAGGCAAGACGGTTAGCACGCTGAGGGTTTATTCCTCTGCCATTTCTGCATTTCATGGTGGGGTTGATGGCCAGCGTCTGGGTCCTCACCCGCTGGTCTCGCAGTCTCTGAAAGGAGCCCGCCGCCTGTCTCTGGGCCGTGTTTTGCGTGCAACTCAGTGGGACTTTCCCTTGATGCTGCGTTACCTCATGGGGGCCCCTTATGAGCCTCTTGTTAGTGCTGACCTGAAAGATCTGTCCCTCAAGACTGCTTTCCTTTTAGCTCTTTGCTCAGCTAAGCGAGTAGGCGAGCTGTGTGCTCTCTCCATCAGTGCTGATTGTTTGGGATAGCAGGCCGATGGTGCTGGGGTGTCTCTTTGGCCAAATCCTGCCTTCCTGCCAAAGGTGCTTGGTTCTCACTCTGTTAAGCAGGTGTTGGAGGTGGCGGAGTTTAGTCCCCCTTCCTCTGCGCTGGCGGAACATGAAGGGCTGCCCACCTTATGTCCTGTACGGCTGCGGGCTTATGTTGCTCATACTCAGCCTGTGCGCCAGTCCCATTCCCAGCGCTTTGTTTGCTACGGCATGGGGAAACTGAGTTTGCCCCTTTCTAGGCAGCGCTTGTCCCACTGGATTGTGGAAGTAATTTCCCGTGCTTATGTGGCCCAGGGTTTTCCTATCCCGGTTGGTCTTAGGGCCCATTCCACCAGAGGTGTGGCTACATCCTGGGCTGCGCTGTGGGGTGTGCCTTTGGTCGACATTTGCGCGGCAGCTTCTTGGTCTTCACCATGCACGTTTGCCCGGTTTTACGGAGTCAATGTGACGAGTTCGGCATCTCTAGGCACTGTCGTTCTGCTGTCTGCTGTCCAGTGTGGTTCGGGTACTTAAATTGTGCCATTCCTCATGACCAGTTTGTTATTTGTCATCCATTTTTGACCGTAGTGATGGTCAGAGTGAGGTCGACACAGATCGCTGGTTATGTACATAACCGTGAATCTGTAAGACCGAAGGATGACCGTCACTATCCTTTGTCACTCGGAACGCTCTATGGCGTTCAAGGCAAGAGGATGAACAGGAAGTTGTCCCCGCTTTTATAGGGCGGGAGATTCTGCTTCCTGCGGTCATGGGCATGACTCTGACATTAGGTCTCGAGAATAGGCGGAATGAAGGTCTTCATTCATTTATGTCCATAATGACGTTCATCCTTCGGTCTCACAGATTCACGGTTATGTACATAACCAGCGTTATAAAGTTTGTTGTAAAGAATGACTAAAAATTAAGGTATAGTTTTAAAGAATCTGTTTTTTTCCCTTACTTTTTAAAACAAAAGGCAATTCTAAATAATTTTTAGCTCACCCAGACTATTGGTCCGATGAGCTAATGTTTTAGTGAATCGTCTGTCCGTCATCCATCCACAATTCGTAGAAAGTGCTTCTTCTCCTTCAGTTCTTGATTGATTTTGATTCCAATAATTTTAATTGATCCATCTAAGCACTGTTCACAATTCTTCCTCAGAAAATTTTGAAATGTTGAAATTTTGAATTATGAGGAAAATATAGACTGTGATGAAAAGAGTTAAATTCACCCATAATACTTCTTCTCCTTCAGTTTCTGATACATTTTAATTCTGATGATTATGTTTTATTCATCTAAGCACTGTTCACAATTCTTCCTTGCGGAATTTTGAAATTTTGGGGAAAATATAGACTTTTGGTGGTGAAAACTAAAACAAAATAGGGCATGTTCCTGAATTGCACATTACTGAGAAAACAATTCACCAAAATAAGACACCATTCAAGAAAATTTACACATTGTCGTAAAGATTTTGGAAGAGAACCTCAACTACCAGCAAAAATATTTACAGCTGTGTGTAAATTTCTATCCCCCAAGACAGTTCGCACACTGCTGTCAACATTTCACCTGGTCCTTCAGGTTTCGTTTAAAAGTGTATTTACACAACAGTGTAAATTGACAGTATGTCATTATTTTCTTCAACTGCATAGTGTGGAAAATAGTTCAGAAAATAAAACCAGATGATCTCTGCATCATTGGTTAAGACATTCAGTTCTGTTTTTCTTTATTTTTATACAAATACATGTCTGTTTTTACAAATAAACCTTTTGTTTGTTTGCTTTTGTTGTGGGTGATGCTTTGTTTAAACAATCTTTTTCCCCTGGTCTGCACCAGAGCTACGTTAACTGTTAAATGCAATAAAGTATAATTCAGACTAACCAACTAGAAGAATTGCATAATGCCCTGTATGTGGGATGTCCCAGAAACACAAATCAACCTTTTTTTCACAGAAACAAAACAATTTGTTTTTATTACTTAGTCAATATACAATAACTTTCATATGAGCTGAACATTAAGTGTCGATCATAAGTAGTTCCTGAGATATTCAGAAAATAACGTTTCCCTAGCAACCATTGTTTACCTCAGCAACTATGTCAACATGGCATAAAAGCCCTTCCAAAGACCTTTCACAAGAGCCAAGCATCAAGTCTCTATCTTAAGTAGAAGCTGAGATATTCAAGAAAGAATTTTTCCGTAGCAACCATAGTTACCATAGCAACCAAATTAGCATATCATGAAAGCCCTTCCAAAGAACTTTCATATGAGCCAAACGTCAATTGTCTATCATGAGTAGTTCCTGAGATATACAAGAAATAATTTCCTCCTAGCAACCATGGTTACCATAGCAACTAAATTGACATGTCATGAAAGCCCTTCCGAAGATCTTTCATGTGAACTCAAGTCTCTATCTTAAGTGGTTGCTGAGATAAGACCCAAGTACAGAAAGGTCACTTGGCGGGACACATAGAGACAGACAGGCAGACAGACAGACAGATAGACAGAAATGGGGTCGGGCCCCCGGTGAAGTACTGCTAGGTTGTCTTACATGGGACATCACACAATAAATATTGGCCCTATATTTAAAACTTAGAGTTGAACAGGGACAAACGTCAGAGAAGAGTATTTTTCAGGCCAGAAAAGGTTAGCTTTGAATTGATTCTCTACTTTAGAGGTCGATGCATTTGGCTTTCAACCCAAACATCGATTCATGATATACTGAATTTTTTTCAACTTCTCAGTGGAATGAGTCATTTCCCTTTCATACAATTTTAGGAAATATTACATAATGTGATGCAGTCATGTTGACAATACCTCCTTATTTTTAGCCACCACACCCTGAATTTTTCCTCACAAGCAGCACTGATGGACATTTTTTAAAAGTTGTGTAGAGTCTTCATTAATATTTCTGTCATAGCTGTCATAGATACAGTCCTTCATGTTCAAAGATCGTAAACACACGACTGATCACAGGTACAGCATGGCACAGAGCAGCTGTGCGTGCTTGCAGCTGGAAGCTGTTGAGGTACGTTCAGGTCTTTAAATACGCCGTTTGCTTCAGTGCACGCCACACTACTCTGGATTATTCTCTAATTTGTTTTTCTGCCTTTCACCATCTCTTGTGTTCATGGAGATGACAAGGTCACATTTGAAAAGAAGGAAGCTTTTTGTTGGTAAAGAGTGTAGTTTGGAGTATTTCGATCCACTTATCGTCAGGAACAGATCAAGGCCACTTCCTGGGCACACAATTGTGGAATTGTTCTGACATTGAAAACTCCACTCAGCACTGGAGTCACGTTTTATTTTTGTGCCTGTGACCTGATGTACTTCACATTCTGCCTGGCAGAGCTGCAGTTTTTCACAGAGTTCAGACGTTTCTGCGAGTGGTGAACGTCTCGGGTCGGCTGACGTGATGTGTGGGTGATTCATGTGTTCAGTGTGCGCAGCACTGAATTATGTGTCCACGTGTCTCGTACAGTGTGCGGCTGTGACCTCGCCCAGGGGGGCTTCTTCATGAAGAATGGAGAGTATCTGTGCACGCTGGACTACCAACGCATGCACGGCACACGCTGTAATGGCTGTGGAGACTTTGTGGAGGGGGAGGTGGTCACCGCCCTGGGCAAGACCTACCACCCTTCATGCTTCGTCTGCACAATCTGCAAGTAAGATACACAGCCTGCACAAAACAGCACACAGCAACTTAGGAATAAATGTCACAACTAGAGAAGCACTCGGAGTGCATACATCCACCAAGGACGTACTGTATGTACTGTAATGAAGGTTAAAAAAAGGTTAAAAAAAAAAATCTAATTTAAGACCAGGCTCAAGCTTCTCAGGAAATTTTTGTTAGTTTAACTTAGTTTTTGAGTAACTCAACAAATACACATTCAATCAGGCCCATAAGTATATGGACAGCAACACAACTTTTGTAATTTTGCCTCTACACCACCACAATGGCGCTTAAATGGAAAAAAAAAATCGAGATGGGCTTTAATTCTAAATTTTAGCTTTAATTCAAGGGTTTTAACAAAAATATCACATTGACCATATAGGGGTCAAAAGTTAAAAGTTGCTCCAATTTTGGTATAACGTGATGCAAATTACTGGTTGAGTTTATGAGATTAATAATTTGAATAGTTTAGACTGTGTTGAATGCTTGGTCTCGTAAATAAAGGTCAAACAAGGTCCATTGGATACTGTGACATATGACACAGTTACCCCGTAACATGATAACTAAGCATAACAGATGGTGCAAACTATTCCTTTTTAATACCCTATTAGCTCATCCAGTAATTTGCATCACGTTATACCAAAATTGGAGCAACTTTTAACTTTTGACCCCTGTACAAACTGCAAATGACCTTTGTCACCATTTTTGCTGTTTTTGCCCCAT
>OMMV01231706.1:0-10269 GCA_900302635.1 Chatrabus melanurus | reverse complement strand
TCTGCATTCGTTGGTTGTAACGAGTGGTTATTTGAGCTACTGTTGCCTTTCTATCATCTCAAACCAGTCTGCCCATTCTCCTCTGACCTCTGACATCAACAAGGCATTTTCGTCCACACAACTGCCACTCACTGGATATCTTCTCTTTTTCGGACCATTCTCTGAAAACCGTTGTGTGAGAAAATCCCAGTAGATCAGCAGTTTCTGAAATACTCAGACCAGCTCATCTGGCACCAACAACCATGCCACGTTCAAAGTCACTTAAATCCCCTTTCTTCCCCATTCTGATGCTCAGTTTGAACTTCAGCAAGTCGTCTTCACCACGTCCAGATGCCTAAATGCATTGAGTTGCTGCCATGTAATTGGCTGATTAGCTATTTGTGTTAACAAGCAACTGAACAGGTGTACCTAATAAAGTGATCAAAAAAAAGATCAAATATAATAGCTGTATTTATGTCTGAAGGAATACTATATTCAAATTGTTCAAAATTTTGGACACAATTCAAACACAAAAGGAAAAAAATAATTAACATGACTCAAAACAAGTACTGCTGGGATCAATAAGTGTATTTCTGCTAAGAAACACTCCTAAATCCTACACACTGTAGCTTTAATAATCAGATACACAAGGCTGAAACATCACTAAAAGTATTACATGTTGCCAATGTGTTGAGGTAAAATCAAAAGTTTACCACAGGAGGGAAACCAGTAAAGCAAAAGCAGGACTATTCAACTCCAAAGCAACACTTCAGCTTCAGCTTTTACACCTTAATCAGCAAGTAACTCAACTTCAGTAGCAATAATAGATTTGACACTTGAATGAATTGGAATTGATCATTTTTAAATACTTGTGAACTGCAGCAGGAATTAGAACCGACCATGTCACAGCATGTGTAATTGAAGATGGTCCAACAATTGTCTTCACTTATGACTAGATGAACACACACTGAGAGTGCGCACACACACACACACAGTTTTTATACCTCATCCTGAGGAAGACACAACATTTGACAAAAAGGGTCTTTATTATTTTCTTTGAGAATCTACTTAAACATTCAGTGATCGCACATTTAATCAATGACAGGATAGAAGCCGATCAATAACACATCACCATGTAATCTGATTCTTGACATCCTTCACTGCTTGGCCCACTGGTCCACATCATTTAGATAAACTATACGTACATCAGGCTGTGATGAATGACTACAGGACAGGACATAAGAGGTACTAGACTAATGGGAAGTCTAGGACCTCATAAATTTACATCCAGCAGGCATCAAGGTTAAATTATAGCTTGAGACAGAAAAATTGAGCTACATAGATAAGGGTTATGTTTCAGATTGCACTCGTCCTGCGTTTCTTTTGCTTACGTAGCGCAGAAGCGCTAACGGCCCTTTAGGTCTGATTGCAGCCACTCTTTCAGAGCAGAAGAGCGCTGATAAAGAGGATGTGTGGAGTGCGCTGCATCAATAAAGCATTGAACGGGAGATAGTAGGAGGACAAAAGCATAACGGGCAGTACATATCAGACAGCAGGGAACAGGAGAGTGAACAAGCAGTGTCCCACAGGGCAAAGAGTTTCTCTGTTTGCCACTTGGCTATAATCTCTTCATACTGTTTTCATTGTGCTCATCATTGGGAAACTCACACTTCAGTGGCAGCAAAGAGCTCGTGTCATGCTGCCAAAGCGCTCGCTGGAATAGAGAGAGGACAGAGTGGAGGAGACGGGGATAAGTGGACTGTTTTTAAAAGACACAAGGATGATGGGACAGAGAAAGGAATGAGTCAGTTTCTCCTACAGCTGTCAGGGTGTGGACATTCCAAACGGATACTGCTGGCTTGTAGGATCAGCCTGACCGGCACGAGGCGTAGCCTGGTATGGTTACTGTTCAATCAGCCAATCAGAATGTCAGAACAGGAAGCAATGAGTGAGCCTCATGCACGCAGAATAACTATGGCTACATCCAGACACTCATACTAGCGTAGGCAAAAGCAGTAGGTCATAGGGTATCCGAATGGTACCCAGATGATTTACTACCTCCATAGTGTGCAAATGGTCTACACTGCACTATCCCATGATGCAGTGGGACCCTGGTAACCAAAGAAGAAGAACTTTCAAAATTCAAAGAAGATAGCGGACATACATGAAAACAGTAGCGGCGTCCAAGGGGCCGTGGAATATGTGAAGTCGCGATCTCTCCGTGCGCAATGAATCATGGGTACACCCAAAGGTCATTTGTGATAAATTTGACCCAGAAGATATAAGCCAAAAATGTTTTGATAGTGACAAATGGGGAAAGGTAATGCAAAAATTGATGAAAAAGGTAGTTTAGTACAACATTTTGGACAGTAGAAACAAAATTAAGAGAAATGGATGATACCGGAATGAGTTTGGAAAATTTCAGAGATGGACAGTAGTAAATTTGAAAGCATTTTTGAAGAAACGTGGGTTGAAGTTGGCAGGGAAGAAAGAGGAGCTAGTGGCACGAGCATTCGCTGCTCAAGAAATTAACATAACAACCCTGCCATACTCGGAACCGGTTGTCGAACAAAACCAGGCAGATTATGATTCACTTTTAAAGACCAGTGACAGAGAAACTATACCTGATCCCATGAAAATCAACAAAGAAAAATGGACAGGAGAGAAAGCTGAAGGGTGCCGTGGCCACCGACAATCCAAAAAGTACTCATAAATGAACGTTACAGAACACTCTTTCATTTTCTTGTCATTATACACGCAGTGCAATATGATTCCAATGTTCTATTAACCAGATTATCAGATTATAAATTGTATGTATGAAGTTTGGGCGATGTCCACTGTATTGGATTTTATCCAAAATACTACGTCATTTAAATGTATTTTTAAATTTTTTTTTTTGCGTAAAACAATGTTAGCAGCTTCAATAAATTTGTTCACATCAGCTTCTACAATATATGCTGAAGTTCTTTGGCAGAGTAAGACGGTAAGTTCGTTGTAAGATATTGATAAAGTAGTTGGTTTTGAGCTGCATAAACAAACATGGGCATTTATATTTCCTAGAAACAGCGATCCCATAGCTTGCCTCATTCAAATGCCATATTTACATAAATCAACAATAGCAACTTCAATACACCTGTTCTAATAAGCTTCTATAACATATTACTGGTTTATTTCACGGAACAAGACATGAAGTTCGTCGAAAAACAACAGTTCGTTTCCGTCCTCTTCACAAACATAAACAAACATCGGCGTCTATCTTTCCCAGATATTTTCATGATGATATTTTAATATGCCACAGTTTTGGAGCCTGTAATACAATATGTATACACATTACACTGGCCTCTTTTCCCGATTGACCTTTGACCGGAAGAGCTAGCGTGACCTTTAGCCACATGCTCCAGCTCAGATAGCCACTTCGCTTATTGTACAAATATACATTTATTAAGTATCAGGAACCGTCTGTTGTTGCAAAATAGAAATTTTCATGGTATACGTGGGTATGCGCATATGTGTCATCTGTTAACATCCGGGTCAAAGGACAGGTAAACTGGCGGTGGCGGAGTACATTCGAATTATATCCCTACTACTCGCTACCTTACTTTTAGTATGTACTACAGTAACAGTTGGGTAGTATGTACTAGCTGATGTTAAATACATACAAAGTATTCAGCAGAGTTTGTGTTTTCAGCAGCATCACCAGAGAGCAGTGATGGATAAAATAATATAAAATACGACAATTTGAGTGATAAATTTTTTTCACCTGAGGAAAGAACTACACTAATATGCAACTATGAAAC
Source organism: Chatrabus melanurus (assembly GCA_900302635.1). Lineage (NCBI taxonomy): Eukaryota > Metazoa > Chordata > Actinopteri > Batrachoidiformes > Batrachoididae > Chatrabus > Chatrabus melanurus. Next base: position 6,493 of record OMMV01231706.1, on the reverse strand, counting down.
CTCAATGCCACATCTGTAGTGGTACAACAACAACAACAACAGCAGCAATCAGAGACTGAAGCAGTCCAAAAGACTGGACAGTGGCTCTACAACACAAGCAAGTGAGAAAACATGTAATAGACACAATACATTCACACCCCTGATATTGGAGTACTGGTTCACAGGATCAACCGGCACAGACGATAAATAAATAAGTATTGTAAATAAATAAAGAAGGAGATTCCACTCTCCTAACTCCAAATTAGCCATGCCACATCATTCAAATCTGCAGAATGTTTTTCCAAATTTAAGTACAAACCGCTCCAAAAACACTTTAACATACTGTAATTGGCAATCATATGCAACACAATACTAGATAATAAAAATCCTCATGGATGCAGTCTGTTTAGACTTAAGACCTTCTACACACAAGTTGACACATGACAACTACATCAGCAAATTAACGCTGCTGTCCTTGATTCAGGCTACGTTTTCACGACTAATTATCTATCGGTTTTGGCCTTTCAACCACGCTGATGCACCGTTTTTCCCACCCCAAAACGCCGCTGTTCGAAAATGGCCTCTAGAGCGGATCAAAACGTAAAATGGCGGAGTCGTTTCTGTGTGCGGACAGTCAAAACCACGTTTTTTGGGAAACAGTGCAGTAACACTAACCACCAGCGGGGGGGAAGCAGTAGTATGTCCTGTTGCTGTGAATGTATCTGTGAAGCGTAGAAGAAGCGCATACACATTTCCACAGAGGTCAGCAATGGCGGAGTATTTTTCACATGGTTGTCGATTTTAATAGCATGTTTAGAGATGAACATTGCGCTGTATAATCTGCATGTGGAATATCTATGGACCACAGAAAGCATGGTGCACACCCTGCTTCTGTCAAGCGGACCCAAGCCCCGTGTGCAACACTTGACACCCTTTGAATTTTCTCTGCACAACAGTGCGCTCCAAATGCCAACAAAGAAATGAACACGGGGCTTCATGTGGACGCAGATATTTTCAGATACAGCCATGTGCCGTATTTGTTTCAAGTCGGTGTTCCCAACGAAAATGCAGCCGTGTGGACTAGGCCTCAGTGTTTTGTTTTCTAGCTTTGGAAGAGAGGTAATGGGAGTAGGGGCTGCTTAACACATCACCTGATGCGTGTCTATAAGTGGATTCTCTGCAGGAGGGCTAACTGTTTTAGTCCTGCACCATTATCAGAAGCTCAAAGTCTTGCTGGGAGCAACAACAGGAAATTTCAGAGTGCAAGATATTTAGTGCTAATTAGGTACATTATGCAGCAGTAAGGTGACAAGTGACTGGAGGTCTCTTCCCCTTTGCAAAGAGCAAAGGAGAAAAGGTATCAAGACACATCTCTTTGCAGGGACCCGAGTCCCCTAAAACTACCCTGTCAGAACAGAGTTATAAAGTTAAAAGGTTGTTGGAGACTGCCTGGAGTAATTAATCCCCAGTCTATTCAACTCTGTCACACCCCTGGGTCATTCATGTTGTGAACTATTTGTTCTCGCCTTAGAATTACTGAAAAATTAAAAGCTGAAAGTCATTCCAGCTTGACTGCATGAAGGGCAAAGCAGCGTGGTTGCACTGCGATAAATGGACCTTTTTCCTTTGCTAAAAGTAACCTAAAACAGACAGGTCCTAGTCACGTGTACCGGTATTACAATGTGACTGTTCAGCCAGTGAACTCACACAGAAGGTTTATTACATATGTAATTCAGGTCAAATAAAGGAGTATGCACTGGTGCTGCACGTAGCTGCATACACTACACCAGGACCTCAGGTCCTGTATTACAACCAGCCAGGTAGATATAAGCCGTCTATTTGCAAAAGCCAGGTGAAACATGGAGTCCCCTTGGCCTTTTTCCACTTGCTGAAGTCTTAAACACTGAGACACCTGCGTGCTGGATCCTGAACAGAGAAATGCACACTATGGCTAAAATGTTGTAGCTGATGCTCCCTCACAATTCAAGTAGTACGCCTAATCTGTGTCTCCTTAAAGGTGCAGTCCCACCTGGGCGTTTGGGCCAACGTAGATGAACGTATTTGCAAACGTCAGTGTCCGCTAGTCTCTGCTAGCCTCCACTAGCCTCTGCTGGGCTCCGCTCTCCTCTGCCAATGAATGTCAACCGTGTCCAAAAATTTTCAACATGTTTAAAATTTCTTGCCGTTTGCCAACGTACCTCTGGCTAAGTTGGAGACCGTTAGAGAAAGTTAATCTTTGCTAGCCATTGATAGCCTCTGTTAGCTACCGCTGGCCTCCGCTAGCCACCACTAGCCTCCGCTGGCTAACGCTTGGGTGCTGCTTCGCCCTGCCTGCTCAGAATCACTGGACAGTGGTGTGTCGGACACCTCTCCCTCACGTTGCCATGTTGGCAAAAGTCCCGCTTGTTCTAATGGAGCGCTGGCTAACGACCGCCTTCATTGACCTTCCTCTATCACCATGTTGTAGGACGTTGTGCTGCATTTGAGGTTCGCTACCAAACTCCGGGAACGTGATTTTTGCTGACGTTTGGCCACTTTTCTCGACCTTTCCCTGCATTCACCAAATGCTGGGGTAAACGTCATAATGTGACTGCACCTTAAGTAACCACTCGTATGACACCAAGTCATTCCAACGGTACTCAAGGATCCTCCGAAGAGACCTAGTACCTAAGATATCTAGTCATTGCCTTAGGTCACTGGTTAGCATCCAAAATTCACAACTCTACAGTAAGTCAAGAAGCACCAGGACCCTAAAGACTTGGACTTTTGTTCTTCTGCAACGGTATTGGCATTGCCAAACACCTCTGTTCAGGGACCTCATGACAAACTCTTCCCAGGCCTCTCTCCATCTGAAAGCCCGAGGACCCAGAGACAAGAAAGATTAGTGAATCAATCTAAAATTTGACACATTGACACTGACACACATCTGATGTCGGAGTCCAGGAAGTCAATGAAAGCCTGGATCCTAGTCTTGATCCAAGTGCTGCAATCACATTGATTCCACAAAGATCACAGCATCGTCTGCAAAATCAAGGTCAGTCAGCCTTTCCACACCAATAAGCGACTTGTGCAACGCTATGTATTGTATTGTATTGCATTGTATTGCAGCAGGTGGTGAATCATCAGTTTACCGTTGCAGCAAATGCCTGATCGGGAACCAGGGAGAGCATTTATTAGCTGATAGAGAATATAAGACAAGGCTGACTTTGGTTTTTATAATGTTGCATGGAGTACATCATGTCAGTGCAGCTGTGTGATTCGAGTTGGCTGCTTGATCAAGCTTGTGCTCGCAGTCTCACTCCAATCATGGCAGTTAGACTGTGTGCTCATACTTCAGCCCATGGAGATTGAGCAAACGAAGACAGCATCCATGTTTGGATAAGATCTGAACATTCGGGCAATATTTAGGGCAAATAATAGCTGCCATTCAGAAAGGCCCTGAGGATAGGCCATCTGTGGTTTTAACTGTGATCGACAGGACTGACATTTGCTGAGTCAACCTCAGACTGCAGTCTGTGATCCTCAATGGACAAAACCTCAGCGAACATCAGCTCCGTCAACATCCTCCCTTTGTCTGCTTTGCTTTTTAACAGATAGAGATCGACAGAGGCAAAGGAATCCAAAGAAGAATCTGAAATATATTAAAGCTGGGAGACAAGTTGGACTCTAGCTGTGCAACTCAAATGCTGAAGTGAGACGGTGCTGCAGAAAGATGAACCATTAGCAGAATATTTTTAGGTAATTCAAGATTAACGTAGCAGAACTAAATATTTCTAGTGTTAGGAAATGCTAATACCATCATATATAATTAATAATAAATGAATAATAATATGCATGAAACTTGTGTCCTTTGGTTTTGTAAGCAACAATTTGAGCTTTTAAGCTTTCAGAATAAGGAAATTTTTAAAAAATGGGCTTCACTTTGTCAGATGGCTGTCTAAACTATGTTCAGGTGTACTATTTAGAAAATAATACAAGGTACATATGAATGCAGAATTAGCAATGGCCAATAATTTAAGTTAAAGGATTGCACAGAGAGTGAGTGTGTGCAGCACCGTGGGCACTGAGGCAGGTAGACTACCACAACATGATGCCTCTTAATGATCTGGCTTCAGTGCTTCCAGCCCCTCCAGGACTTTGCAGATGTGCAGGTGTTGTCAAATAAGAATCTATTTTAAAAAAAGCTAATAAATAATAATTTTGTGTTATTTTGAGATAAACTGTGGTCACATTTGTAAAATATCATCAGATATGGGAGCATGCGCTGGTGCCGCGTGTCACCACATCCACCGCACTACTGAACCGCCAGGCAGACAACTACGGTGGCTGATTGAGGCCACAACATGTTCAAATTAAGACAACGCCAGCAAATGCAGAAAACGCAGACACAAAAGTACCAAAAAAACAAAACAACAACAAAAAACCCCACCTGCATCAATTCCACAACAAGTAGTTGCATCAAAAAAGTCTTGCAAATTGAAAAAACAAAAACAACAACAAATGCTTCCAAACACAGAGAACACAAACAAATATAACCTGTAGCATCAGGGTTCTGCTGCAAAAGCACCCAAAAACACAGATGCGTTACAAAGCTCCACAACACAAAAGAAGTATGAGCAACAGACAAAGAGGTTTCTGCCTGGACGACTTTAAAGCCCCTGTCACACGATCACGCATTTGCTTCCCGTAGAAGCCCGTATTTTGAAATTTAAAAAATACAGGAGTTACGCAAGCTTTAAGGGAAGCGTACCTAAACACTATAGGGGTCTACGGGAACACTTACAGGATGAAAAATTTACAGAGCGAGATTTTTAAAATGTTCAAAAATTTTTGGAGGGTCCTCCCGTAGATGTTTTACTGAACAGTGCACAAACTCTACTTAAAGACTACTCAAAGTCTACGGCAGCGTGTGCAAGGTCTACGAGCCTTTACATAGCTGCTATGTATTGTGAATGGACTCGCGTACACAGCCAGTAGGCTTGCTGCTGGCTTCCCGCCTCCTCCCCGGGGATTTCCTGTACCCTTTTCCGCCTTCCCATATAACAGTTTGCATGTGTGTCAGGGAAGAAGAACTCAAGAAGTTCTTAAAGTTTCCCGTATCAGCCGCCGACAACTCTTTGTGAGTGTGTGTGCTGCTTGTGTGACATTCGGCAGGCATATCCGTCACACTATGCAACGGTCCTGGGTGCTGATTGGCATTGTGTCAGCCCAGCTCTCTGTGTGTGTGCTTGTGTGACTTTCGGCAGGCTGTGTGTGTGTCTCTGCCCGGCTCTGTGCACGTGCGCCTGTGCGGTTATGACTTTTTTCAGGCAGATGGGGTACAGAGGTGTTAAAAGTGGCATAATCGGGAATGTACACGGGAACCATATGTGAACCATACAGGCCTTACAGGAACCATACGAGCCTTACACAAACCATACGGGAACCATATGCAAACTTGAAGCTTCCCATTTTACATCCTGGATACGTCCTGTGTGCAGGAAGTGTACGCAAGGTGTACATAAAGTGGGCAGGAACCATACGGCAGGAACAAATACGGCCTCAAAAATAAAAAAATTTCCCTTTGTATGGGCCGTAAATTAAATTTCAATTATGCAATGCATATGGGAAGCAAATACATCATAGTGTGACAGGGGCTGATGGACTGTTCAGTGCATCGCAGTGCTCTCTTATCTTTATCTCTACCTAGTAGGCAGAGCTGAGTAAGTTTATTTATTTACTTTGATTATTTTATTCTTACGCTAGATATAGTTTCACATTTTATAATTTTATTTGCAATGAATTGAACAGCCAAAAAAACTTGAGACGGGTGCAATTTAGGGCTAAATGACGTTATTTCAAACAGATGATATCAACAGGTGATTGTAATCATGATTTGGTACAAAAGCAGTGTTCACGAAAGGCTGAGGAGCAAAGATGGGCAGAGGATCTCCAGTTTGTCAACAAATATGTGAGAATTTAAATTATAGAAATGTTTGGAAGGAATTTGCATATTTCTCCCTCTACAGTGCATAATATCATTAAACAATTCAAGGAATTTGGAGGAATTTCAGTGCGTAATTAGCAAGGGCACGAGCCTAAGCCTTATCTTAACCTTGTTCAAAAGTGGTGTCGACTTCTGTGGTCTCGGAGGCTTCTGGGTTGGACCATCACACAGCAGAAATGTGTATTGTGGTCAGACAAATCAGTATTCCAGATCTTTTTTGGAAGAAATGGATGCTGTGTGCTCAGGACCAAAGACGAAAAGGACCATCCAGACTGTTGTCAGCAATAAGTCCAAAAGCCAGGGTCTGTCATGGTATGGGGTTGTGTCAGTGCCCTTGGCAAAGGTAATTTACACTTCTGTGATGGCAGCATTAATGCAGAAAAGTACATTGAGATTTTAAAGCAACATCTGCTGACTTAAAGACGGCATCTTTTCCAGGGACGTCCGTGCATTTTTCAACAAGACAATGCAAAACCACATTCTGCACAGAAGCGGACATGGGTACTGGACTGGCCCGCCTGCAGTCCT
>OMMV01231695.1:0-10856 GCA_900302635.1 Chatrabus melanurus | reverse complement strand
GTGTTCCAAGAGGACAATGATCAAAAATACACATCAAAACTGGTTGTGGGTTGGCTAAAGCAGGCTTCTGGAATGGCCTTCCCAAAGCCCCGACCTCAACTCTATTGAAAATTTGTGGACTACGCTTAAAAGCCGGGTCTCTAGCAATTCTGCCAATAAGAGTGGTCAAATATCCAGCCAGAATTATGCCAGAAGCTTGTTGATGGCTACCAAAAGCATCTGGTCGAGGTGCAGCTTGCTAAGGAACATTTAACCAAATATTAGTGGGGGGAATGCATAAATTTGAGGCTGTATGCATAATTTTGACCCTATGTGGATTAGAGAAGATCCAAAATAAATTCAAACCTGTGCACCCAATTCTTGTTTTTTAGAGTCATTAATGATGTATGCTGTACAATCATTCCACCCTGGCAAAAGAACAGTTCAAAGATATCATTAACACCCAAAATTACCATGGCATTCATGCCCATGATGAGTGTATGTTAACTTCTGACCACAACTGTAGTGTGGTGGCTACGGCAACGCACAGCACCAGTTCATGTTTCCAGACCTAACCAAACCAATCACATAAAATATCAGGCAATGATGTATGGATTAGTGTGGCTGATATTATGAAGAGGTTTTGTATTGTACCCTTATATTGCTGAATATTTTTCAGGCCAAAGAAAACAAACTCCACAAAGGACTTTTTTTGCATTATTTTCACTGATTAACATTCACTGAATGGTGTTCAGTGGAAGAGTTGAATGATGCAGTTTACCTCTCTGAACATGTGCTGCCAATCCAAGCACAGCCTCTCTAACCAAAGCCATTTGTCAAGTCAATACTGTTGGGAGAAGTCTCCAGGGAAGATCTCCATTTCTGTGTTCTCTTTTGGAGCAATTACAACGGCTGATGAGGATCGAACCCAGGGCAGGGATTTTGATAGAGCTTAAGGAGCAATTAAGCGTGCCGCAAAGTAAGAGAGAAGCACAACACCAACCACCACAACAGACAGTGTCAGTATTCAGATGGGCCATCTGCTTCATTCAACAACAAATCGATTTTCAGCAAGTCTGGAGATCAAGTGGTGTTATTTAAGTTTTCAGGAACTAAACCCTTACACTGAATCACTCCAGCACAAGTCATTTTAAACGTCACATTTTAAAATGCAATTAGCCGACATTCCAGCAAGCGACCACACCTGTTGTATGTCACAATTGAAAATGCTCACAAAATTACTCCTATTCCCTGGGTATAAGTGAAGAGCTCTTTTCCAAAATGCTATAAATCCATTTTAACTGTTTTGAGAAAAATGACATTTTCTACCCAGACCCACTGTTCATACCAACATTCAGTTTATCCTGTGAAACCTGTTTATTGGCACAGTCTGTTCAACAATAACTGGCAAATCAAACAACAATGTTGGTGATTTAAACCCAAAGTTTATTATATTTGTTGCCAAAATGCTATATATTCAGATATTCATTTGCTTCTTTCTATCTTTTTAAAACAAAAGAACATGCAGTGGAAATCCTGTAGTGGATGTGAAGTACCACCTTTAAAAGGATGATTAAAAAATGGTGCATCATGCACTACAGTGTATTTTCATGTATTTGTCAGTGTTTTTAATCACCTCAATTAAGGCGGTGTTTCTGTGTGATGTAGCAATTGTCACATTGCATATCAGGGTTTTTTTGGTGTGATTTTGGAATACAGCTGTAATCTTGGGCCATTGAGAAAGTGTGTGTAGGAGGGGGCTTTTAATAATCTGAGGTAAAATTAGAGCATGGGGGGATTTAGTCATAAATTATGCTGAAATCAGGAGAATATCTAAAAACACATAAAATTATATCAGGTAAAGTAATTTGGCACAATATGACCCCTTTAATAATTATCTTACTGGATCCAAGACCATTTCATTTCAATCAGTTCATTGTTCTTTCAACATTCAAACCTGGATGAAAAACATCATGAATTAAACATTTTTACACTTTTAAGATTTCCATGTGAGTTTAATTAATGCTCGTTAAAGCTGAGCGTTTCAGTGCAAAACGTCCGCTAGTTCACACACAAACCCCCACATTTTAGATATTTCTGTGTCAGTTATTAAAGCAAGTTATTTTTGAAAGGAAAGGAGACTTATGCATGGAGCTAATTGGTGGAGAGGAGATATCGCATTTAGCCAAAAAACAGGCATGGTGCTTGTCGCGGTTTGGAAAGAAACAGCAATTTGCAGTACATTTTAAACATGCATATGTCACGGTTTGGCATAAAAAAATTAATGGGGCTGTGAATAGGATCAGTAAACCATAGAATGGCATCACAAGCTAATTTTTTTATTTATTTATTTTTTTTGCGTTTATTGTGTTTTGGAAAAGAGCTCTTCATATTTATCTTGCACAACTTGCTCCTTTGCTCACCACCTCATTTTGACGCAGCCACCTCTCTGGGTAAATGTCACAGCATTTCCAAGCATGTGCCCTTTCTTCTCCCATGAAATTCAAGACAGTTGTTGATATGCAGTGCCTTGCTGTAGCTTACAGACAAAACGGCAAGTGCAATACACTGACTCTGTGATATTGTAGCCTGATGGAAATAAATAAATAAGTCAAGCCCTCTGGGCCTATATGACATTCTACTGCTCTCAAATGGATCCACACACTTTGTGCTGTTTATTTTATTCAATCCCCGTGAGGGCCCAGCACTTCAAACTCAGGCTTTCTGTCACCTCAGCCATTGCTCCTCAATGTTTCTTTGTCTTAAAATAATTCTTATTCTTTCTCTTGCCTTTTCTCATTAATTGTGTCACTCTTTTATCTGCATTTTCTTCCCTCATCCAAACTTCCATATTTCTTCACCTCTTTTGTCTTGATCTTATCATTTGTTTTCAATCCTAAACTCTCATTTGCAGACCTCTTGCTGTCTCTGCAGCCTGTTACCTTGTTTGCAGGTTTAAACCCCTGGCTACTGGTGACAGCAAGATGATGTGTCACATCCATGTATTGTGCATGCTTGTCCCACAGGGGAGGGTTCCCTTGCCAGCTTGTGAATTAATGATTCCCCAGAGTGCAAGTGTTTGCAGGAGAGGCCACACAACACTATTTGTATGGGTCCGTCATATAAGCATGTCCTGTGTTGGAACATAACTATGTTTATGGGTGTGGAACAGGAAACAGCAGCTGAGTTTGTGGTGTTCTATATGTAGGAAGCCGGAGCTACTCTACTATATGATTCATGTGAAAGGAGATGCAAACGCAGCAGTCTGATAAAGCCTCTGAAGAAAGTAGAATTAATAGACCAATAAATGCACTAATGTCAGTTCTTAGTGTGTAATGACCTACTTGTGGTAGACCTTCGTGTATTTGGGCAAGCCGGAGCGAGCCCTTATAGTGTGTTGAATGGGAATTTGTATGTATGTTTGCCTGAGCACGTACTACTCTGCATGCGCAAACACTGCTGCGCTCACTGCAACACACACAGGCAGCCTGGCTGACCAAGCCAGTAACGACACACTTTGTAAGCACTTGTACTACTGTTTTTCAATAAAGCGAACCAGAAATGAGCGCTATTAGTATTATTTTGTGTTGCTTACGATACGGGCTACTTTTGTTATGGCCTGCTACCATTAGGATGCTAATGCTGCGTGAGGACACTGCCAGCTGTACGATAATTCCTGTACGGTGAACATCGCAATTTATTTGGATCATTGAAAAACATCTGTCGTTACATATTATGTTTCATGTTTTTGCAGTGTTGCATTCTGTTTTGAAAAAAGCTCTCATTTTGTTGTGTGACTCCAGAGCTCCGCTGACATCACAGCAGTTTAAACTGTAAACTCCATTAAAGCCTTCAACAACAGATAAAAAAAATAAAAATAAAAGTTTTCCACATGGTATGCAACCGTAACTGCTGTAAAACATTGAGAAATTAACAGTTTGTTTCACTGAAAAGTGATTTTTTTTTTTTTCCTGTGGCGCTCTACTACCTGCAGCAAAAAGCACTGGAGGTGTGGCCTTGAGTAGAGAGAGAGAGAGTGGGGGCGTTGGGGTTTATATTTTTTACTTTTTTGTTATTCCATTCAATGATATTGAAAACAGAAGTTATATTTAAAGAAAATCCACTGTTAAAATGCATTTTTAAAAAACAGTAAATGTAGTATGTTTCAAAAGAGAGGATGTATTTTTTTTAACGTGATGTAATCACTGTGGCTTTACCTGCACATATACATCGCTCGCCTCTTAATGCTATGCATTTTTCTACAAAGGGTGTGTTTGAACAGTAAGTCGACAGGGAGCTGAGACATCTTTTGACTTTTTCCATTTTGCTCGCGGTCATCTCAGGAGATCCAGTATGGACCTGCGTGTTGATTTGGCACAGATTTTATGCCAGATGCCCTTCCTGACACAACTCAAGATGTACAACGGGAATGGGGCCTATGAATGGGGCGCATATGAAAGCTATTGTATATTGACTAAGTAATTTAAAAAAATGATTGTTTTGTTGTTTCTGAGAAAAAAAGGTTGATTCGTGTTTCTTCCACCCTGGGACATCCCACCTGCGGAGCTTTACGCATTGCTTCTAGTTAAATTAATTACATCAATTTAAATAATTGAAATCAATTTAAATCAATTTGAATAAGTAGTTTAATTTATCATTTTTTGTTAAATTTAAGAATTTGGGACATTTTTTTAAAATTTTGTGTTGAGCAGGTAGCTCAGTGGATATAGAGCTGGCCTGCTAATATGGTCTGCTCATGCTCCTTGTCTGTGTCCTTGTACAAGACACTTAGTCTGCATCATCCCAGTCCACCCAGCTGTAAAATGGGCACTGGTATTGGTTGGGAAGTAACCTGAGATGGATTGGCATCCTGTCCAGGGAGAGTCATGGACTCTCATCCGCTTCACACCAGGGAAACCGGAGATAAGCACTGGTCCAATGGACTTACTTTACTTTTTCAAATTTTGTAAAGAATTCTACTCTGATATCTATGTACTTTTTTTTTTACATGGTATTACCCACTGACTGCCACGTGCAGTGATTGACAGAAAGTTAACGTTTGTTTTTAAAATTAAGAGGTGCAGAATTTACATTAGCTTTACACCCACAATTGAAGTCTGATCCACCTGTCATTCTCCACTACGTTTCCACTGTTTTACACTTCTTGTTTTCTCCTCACTGTGTTCAAAGAGTTATGAAATTACTTTGCAATGGTGTTCACCCCTTCAATTTGTGCAGACACAGACGTACGTGTGGCTTTCTACCTAACGCTGAAATGAAGATCGAAGATTGCAGTAAATTAGGCAGTGTACCTTAGAGACAATCCCTTTCAGTGAATCAGAATTATCTAATCATCACAAATTATAAAGTTTTGGACCCTTTGATGATAATGTGAAGATTCAAATTATACAATCTTATGCTCATCATTATGCGTGCGTTGATTCTTCTTTTCAGCTCTGCCTATTCTTTCACTCTTTGTTTTTTTTCCCCCACTAGTTGTGCCGTCAGCCTCCGTTTCGGGCATCCTTACTAAAAGAGTGACATTCTGAAGCAATTTAGGGCCCCATTACTTGTTTAAAGGTAACTTGTTTATGGGAGAGCAGCGGTATAAATTATCCAATAGACAGTGTCTTTGGGGTATTTTGTTGAATAGAGCTTTATTAACAGCAACTGGTGAGAGCAATTTAACAGCATCCCAATTATTTCCAGAGTTCCTGCTATTGCCAGTGCCAGCGAGAAGCAGCCAGCTAGCACCCATTTAGAGAGGTGAGGGAACTGTACGACTTAATGACACAGTTAAAGAGATCCTCTGTGGACAGATGTGCTACTTGTTTGGACCAGGAGACACTTTTGTAGTTAAATGGGGGCAATTGAGTCAATGGAAGTTGGTGTCTTTATTTATTTCTAGTGCAAAAGAACCATAAGAACTCAAGAATGCTGATAATTCTGCAATCACAGCCGTGTTTCTATTGGTGGCCTAAAGTGGCCTAGAGATGTGGTCTTGCAATCAGAGGGTCATAGGTTCAATCCCCTTATTGGATAGGAAATGAGGGTGGGTAAGGTGCATGAGCAGCACTTGTTTCACTCTCATTAAAATCGCTAAGGTGACCTTGAGCTATGTTCTGAAACCCCAAGTTGCTCCCAGTGTGCAGTTGAGCACCTTACATGGCAAAACTCTGACATCAGTGTGTGAAGGGGTCAATGTGAGGCATCATTGCAAACCGCTACAGGCGTCTGAATCAGATGGAAAAGTGCTATAAACATACATTTCACCATTTATGTTTCAACAAATATTTGATGTGACTTTTAATGGCGCACCAAGAAAACTATCAATTTTGAAACAATATACAGATGATGACTGTTAAAATGTTAAGTGATACAATGGTTTTCATGTGTGCATGAAAAGCTGCCCAGAGCATTATATCAAGTCAATAAATATTCTCATTTGTACATTCTCTGAATTCACTGAAAATATAGTGCTCATCCATAAGTGGTCTTACAATGAACACAAGCACTCCAGCTGTGGTTTATAAAAAAGCACTTTGCAGTGGTTGGGCATAATAGGTTTAATTCAGACTGCATAAATGGGGCAATTAGTATTTAGAAAACATAAGTTGCCATCAATGGAGAAAATCACATGGTATGTGTAATTTAGCATCAGAGTATATGCACTCACCCTCCACTTCGTTGGATACACCTTGGTGGATTGGGTTGGGCGCCCTTTTGCCTTCAGAACTACCTGAACAGCCTTAATTCTTCATGGTAAAGATTCAGTTTGTGAAATCTGGTGTTCATCAGGGATGGATGTGTTCTAACTCCTAATCTGTTCAATGATTACATGGACTGGGTGTTGAGTAGGGTTGTGCAGAACAATGGCTTAAGCTAGTATCTCATGGAGCGGAGAATGCAGAAGAACGTAGCGATTTTTGGATTAGCCGCTTTTCTGACGAACATTGGCGAAAATCAGGACTCACCTCTGTCATGAGCGGCATCTTTCTGCCCGACGTGCTGCTGCCCTTGAGGTAAGAATCGTCTTGTCTCGCTGCCGCTGCAGCTTTTGTTTGTGTTCACTACGTGGCGAGCCAAAAATAACTTCAGTGACACGTTTAGAACAGTTTGGAAATGCTTACAACTGTTTGCAAAAAAATACATTCGCAAAGAAATTTTGGACATGTTCAAAATTCCTGTCCGACAACAAAAACTGTTTGCGACCCTAAAAACTCTTTGAGAACTTTTTTGCAACCTTTTAAGAATGTTCGTCCGCATTCGCTGCTCAGTGAGATACGGGCTTTAGGTGCCTTTGAATGTGACGATATGTTTACTGACCTTGACTTTGCAGAAGATGCTGTGATCTTTGTGGAATTAATGGCTACCCGGATTGCAACACTTGAGAAGCTGAGTGAGGAATCGGAGTGTCTGGGTTTGTGATTATCGTGGATCAAGATCCAGGCTTTAAGTGACTTTGTGCACTCAGCCAGCAGAAGTGTATGTTTCTGCTTTTTGTACATAGATTTAATCTATGTACAAGTACATAGATTCACTTATCTGAGCAGTGATGTTCAAGTCTTTGGGTCTTCAGTTTTTGATGTGCCTTAGTGTTTAGGACCCCAGCAACTTTAAAAGGCCAAGGGGACACCCATGTTTCACCTGGCTGCTGCAATTAAGTGCATAGAACCTAATTAGCGCACATGGGGTCTTTGCTTTGTGGGGCCTTGGGGGGGGCTAGTCCCTGGTGCTATTTCCAGCATCCGGGACCATTTCAGGATCAAAACACACCACCCGGATTGTCTGGATTTGTGGCATTCTCAGCAATAGTTGGCATCAAAACATAATCTTAACAGAAACCTACCTTTTGTGGTCTTTTACTTCAGTTTCAGAAAACTTGGGAGAGTTCCTCAGCCATTGCTGAGTCGATGTGGTAAATTTCCAGGGTTTCATTGCGTGCATCAAGCCTTGCTTCGTTTCCTGTGTCAAAACAATGCATGCACGCACATCCCAGAAAATGTGTCACTGTAAAATGCAAGACAATATCGTCAAGTTTGGGTATCCAAATGTCTTTGTAAACGTGGAATCCCCGAATAAAGGAATGAAATTCAAATGTACCGCTTGCTATTTCCTCAGCATTTTAATGAAACCTGTGTCAAAATGAGGCTCGGACACACCTCACAGAAAACCCGCACTTAAAGGAATGTTTTCTAAATACCCTATGTTCAAAAAAAAACAATTTATGTCACGCACAGTGCACTTAAACGAAGGAATACAGTATACTTTTCAAGAACAGGGAATGGATTGATTGTCTGGGTGGTTGTTGTCCAGGAACTGGGGCAGTTCTGTGGTGGATGCAGCTGGCAATGGATGGCACCAGTGCATGCTACCAGACCTGCCCTGACCTCATATTAGCTTTCTAAAAGGCAAGTGAATACTACCGTTTAATTCAGACTCAGAAGCCCGTCTGTAGTGTCATGTCAGTCCACATCATGGTTAGACCACTTGCTCAATGCTATCAGTGGCACAGAAATATGGTGCTATAATAAAGTCAGTCAGGCACTGTTGCAAAAAGCTACAATAACTTTATTTATGCATTACTGTGCTTCTCTCCCAAGATAGTGCCCACTGATGGCTATTAAGAACGTGCTATTGGTCTGTTGTTCTTGGAGAAAATCTGGATGCTGATATAGAGTGACCTGCAGATTGAGATGGAAGTAGCGTAAAAAAAATTTGTACTGTGTCGAAATGTACATACTGGCATGTTATCGACACTACTGACGGTCTTGTTTAGCACACCAACGTGATTAATTATAAACCAGCTGCAATGTTTTAGCAGTTGTTTCAGTGGTGCCTTTCCTATCATCTAAAAAGCTCTTGAGGTTTGTTTTATGCTTGTGGTGTGATTAATTAAATATGTCTTGGAACTAAGTGGTTTGCATCTGTTTTGAGTTTTGAAATGTCTCACGTGTTCGTGTGTACCCTAAGAAGTTGCTTGTCTTTTCATCTTCAATGCCCCCCCCCCACCGGGTCACCTGGCTTTGTGTTCTCTCATAGCGCCACCTATTTTGTCAAAATTCTCACCTTCTCTCCAATGTTTCCCATTTCATCTGAAGACATCAGAGCTCCTCTGAACATGTGGTTACATCTGCCATCGAGCCAAGTAAATTTCATGGATGCACAATAATGTAAATTATTAGATTTTCTTTATAAGTTACGTGAAATAAGATATGAGGAACAACAACACCATGTTTTCCTCAGAAGAATGCACGTCTGGATCAAGTGATGTTTTTTTCCCAGCATTTCTAATATACTGCTAAGTCTCCACTTTATCTATGTCTATGTCTTCTAGACGGCCTCATCCATTTTAAATTCAATGAGTTACTGTAGGTACGATAACAAAACACATTAACCACCATGACAGCTAGAACACAAGGCACAAGAGGTAGATTAATCAACCATGTACCAATGCCAAAGTGGCACCATCCCAAGGCTGTGTGAAAAATACAGAAAGCGCACCATTTCCCTAAAACACACATTCATCACAAAGCAAATCTGGTGGCTGTGCCCAAAATCACCTCTGATAATTAGAAAAACCACTGAGAATGCATTTAATTGGTTTTTTAACAATGTTATGGTCAAGCTTTGTGACCGTGCCATTTTTCAAGAGTGGCTGAGTGTGTTTAGAGAGAGTAATGCCTGAAACAGCTTCAATTAACATTAGATGAGGTCAGAGCTCTTAACTGTATTTATTATTTTTTTAAACAAGCAGCAGTTGCATTGGCGGCTGCCAGACCAATGGTTTAGAAATGAAAGAAACTGACAAACAAGTTCATGTATGCCATGCAGAAGTTTACTAATCTTCTGGACAGCATTAATGAGTATTGATGCAAAATTTAACGTGTTAATTTAACATGATGATGATCACATTCATCTCCCAGCCCAACTTACAACTAAAATCTTACCTGATGACTACAAATACTAGTGATTAGATGGACCCATTTGTGGTTCACGTCTCTGGTGTCTGTTTTCTGACTCTTGGGATTGTGATAACTTTTTGAGATTTATTACTTACCATTTCCTCATGCTCGCCAGTGTTTCTCCTGAGTTAGTCCTCATGCTCTTATTTTGATATCTGCTCTGTGTGCTTTTCCATTGGCTTTACTTCCTGTCACTTGGGCTTCTAATTTCACATGCTCTGTTAATTCCTCATTGATTGTTTCACGCACTATATAACCATCCACAGCTCATCATTCCAGTGCTGGATTGTCTTGATCTCATGCCTGCTTCCTCGCATTCTTTCTTCATGTTTGAGCTGCGGTTGCTGACCTACGCTGCCTCTTCGTGTTTCCTGAGTATAGCCTGCCGTTTCCTGATCTGTCGACCTGGTATGTTTGCCAGCTGTGTACTGACCCTCTACTTGTTTAAGTGGATTACTCGTTTGCTACTTCCCTCACACACACTGTTGCTTGACAGACTGCATTCCTGTGTGCTGACCCCTTGCCTGTGTCCTTGACCATTCACTGCCCACTGCCTCTTGGGGAGGTGATGGTCTAGAGCAGGGGTGGGCAACAGGGGCCAAGATGGTGCAGGTTTTCCTTGCAACCAATCACCTCAGCAGGTGGTTTTACTGATGAGCTCCTAATCTCAATTTAAAGTCCTGATCATCTGTGGAATCACCTGCTGAGGTGATCGGTAGCAAGGAAAGCCTGGACTGTCTTGGCCCTTCATGGCACATGATTGCCCACCCCTGGTCTAGAGGTTAAAGCAGTGGGCTTGAGACCAGAGGATCCTTGGTCCAAATCCCTGTCAGACCAGGAAATCACTAAGGGCCCTTGGGCAAGGTCCTTAATCCCCAAGTTGCTCCCGGTGTGCAGTTGAGAGCCTTGCAT